>WBZZ01004209.1:5000-15000 GCA_019918135.1 Paulinella micropora | reverse complement strand
ATAAATTAGCGACAGTATCATAGCTGACAGATTCAAATGTTGATATATTTCGTTTCTTTCTTCCTAAGCCTCGCGACACAGATTTCTATTTCGTTTCTTTCTTCCTAAGATTCGTGACGCAGATTTCTTTGGACGATATTTTCATTTGGCGCCGCCGAGGCTAAGCTTTCTTTTCATTTTCACCGCCTTGTTTTTCCTTCGCACTGAACAACTTTGATAACTGAATGAAAGATAATAAAGTGAACCTTCCTGAAGTAGGCCAGTGATAATAAGATGATCAGGTTAATCAGACCTACTCAAAGTACAGAAACTTACTATGTATCAGAATGAATACCGTACGTACCGGACCGAATTATTAATTATACTATCATGTCAACTGTTTTCAGTTTTAACATCTCAGCATCAGTTTTAGCACTGTTCCGGACCGTAACAGAATCCGTGATTTCCGAATCATTATTCAGTTTATTAAAACCGCCTTCGTGAGCATAGCTCACACGCCCTGCAGACAACACACACCTTGCCCTTTATCTAGCCGGGCCTTGCCCTTACACTCACACCTAACCCTAAAACTAATTTATTAATAACCTTATGCAAAGGGGTGAGCACTGTCACTCGTGGTCCCGGGTAAACTTGTGACCCTAGTATAATATTGTTTTAAATAACTATTTGAGAGTCCGAAAGTTATAATCATAATATCAACTTACATAACTTGTAGTGTTACGGACAGTTAGGTTTTCAACTGCCCATTCAAGTTCAACTATTAATATCATCCGATGATATATCATTAACTTTCAATTTTCAGAAACAGTTAGTAGTATTTAATAACAGGGGTTTACTGACCGGACCAAGAGCCTGTGACCGTGCTCACCCTATTGCATAAGATTAGATTAGTACTAGGGGTGTTCAGCAGTGTCGGACTGACACGCAGACACGATCACTTAGGGGTGATGGGATTAATACAACCGGTAAATAGGTTAGTTAATAATAACAATTATAGTTCATAGTGTCAGTGGAAAAAGTAGTAAGTACTGGTGTGGGTGGCAGTGATGGCGCAAACGCCCATATGTCACGTCAGTGGACACCTGAAATTTTAGACTTAGAGACCTGCACGAGCTGTTTCGTTCGTTTGGAGGGCTTTTGTCTGTGTTGAGTGATTTTCCTATTAAAGGACTTTTGGAGCTGGTTATTTAGTCAACCGGGGACGCCTGGGAGACGTTAAACCTACTTCTAATATCGCAAATACTATTCAACTTTTTCAAAGTTGTGAGCGGCCTTGTACGTGTGGAAGCACAGCAAAATCACCAACGTCACCCGATCCAAAGGAAAGGCTTCTACGGTCTGTGTCACACCCAAGAGTGACACAGCAGAAGGGAAGTCCATCCCAGCTGTGTTTCAGAACCACTGCATAAATCGTTGTGGTTGAACAGGGGGTAGAGCTCTACAGAGGTCAAGCTACCGACAGGAGGCAAGAGCGAGCCTTCGGGTCAGAAGGACATCTACAGGAACGGTTTAGGGGTTTGGACCACAAAACCCCACCATCAGGCAAGCCCAGAAACTAATCTAGGGGTGCTTGAGGCTCGCAGGAGTGTTGGTGGGTGCAGGATAGCTACCTGCTCAAGAAAACCAACAGAAAAGGCCAACAGGGGATTGCTGCAAGTAGGCAACCTGCAACGTACTCTTAAGGGGGAATTTGCAGAGGGGGTGTCAGGCAGTCAGACACAAACAACAGACAGAGGACAACCACCTTTCTGGAGTATAGAGGTGACTTTCGATGTCTGAAAAACAGAGAAATGGAAAGGAGTGGACAAACATACCTTGCTATAGCGGTAGGGAAGACTGGGAAGACTTTCAACGAAGCCTGATGCTAGAGGCAAAGGACCTTAAAGGAGGTTTTGAGGACCTACAATGGCATAAGTTGGAAGTGCATCATGCTAACCTCCGTAGGTTGCACATGGCAGGTAAGACAGTGCCGGAATACATGAGGCTGTGGGGGAAACATGCCAAAAAGAAAGCAATGTCAGCAACAGCAAGCAGCAGCAATGCAGATAGATCGTTAATCAGTGCATTAGGGCCTGCAAAAGAGTGGAAGCATGGAATAGGAGGAGGATAATGTGCCAGAATTAGAGGATAGGGATGAGGAGGAAGATGAAAGCTCAGAAGAAGACTCTGAGGAGGCAGAGGAGCAAGAAGAGAGCACAGACAATACTAATAGACGTGAGTCTGCCTCAAGGAAATACGAGGAAGAAAAGAAGGAAAGATTGACCACGGTTCGCTCTAGATCATCGTCCCGTCCCAGTATGTCTGGCAGCGCAGATGGAAGTGGAAGCATAGGAGCAAAAGGACAATCTACAGCTTCTCTCACTACGACAACTGCAACGGCAAAGAAGAAGAGTGCTAAGGTGCTCAAGCAAAAGCGTAAAGACAGGCAGCTAGTGGCAAGCTATGATGCCAGCTTAGTGCTGGCTGTGAGAGAGAAACGAGTGGAACTATTCACGCTCATCTACAACCACTTGCTAGGTGAGGCAAAGAGGCTGGTAACAGACTTGGTGAGGGATGGAACGCCGGAATTCGGACAACAGCCTGACGCCATGTGGAAAAGGCTGAAGGACCGGTATGGGAATGGTAACCCTAGTGACCTGCTTGAAAAGCAGAGAAAGATGGCTAGGTGGGAGTTCAATTCTTCTACCCAGTATGAAGGTCAGATTGCCGAATTTGAGACGGTGAGGGAACAGCTGTACATGTCAAAGAAGGGGCATCACCCCTCAGACCTGAGCTTTGAACAAATCATTCGTGATGCCATCATGGGCCCTGAGATGCGGGACAAGGAAGTCCAAAATGACTGGAAGCAGTGGCTGCTGGCTGCTGACTTTGAGAAGGACAAACAGTCGTGGGACGTGCATCAATGGTGGCAGGAGTTGAAAACGAAGGCAAAGGACATTGACCTGCAGAAGGAGAGAGAGAGAAAGGCCAATAAGAAGGCGAAGGCCAATGCAGCTAAGATCGAAAAGAAGAAGCCCTTCTCTACCCCATGTATGTACTTCAAAAAGGGGAAGTGCAAGAAAGGAGGAGAGTGCCAATACCTTCATCTTAATGATAAGCTGAAGGGGATCTGCTTTCTGTTCAGCAAGGAAGGGGATTGCAAGTTTGGAAGCAAGTGCAAGTTTTCCCATGCTGAAAAGGGGAAGAGGGATGGAGGCGGCACTAGGGGTAGTGACGATCAGGGCGGCACTAAACGCACCCAGAAAGGTAAGAAGGATAAGAACAAGAAGGAGAAAACGTGCTTCAACTACAAGGGCAAGGGACATTATGCCTCTAACTGCAAGAAGCCTTGCTTACGGTGTGGCGGTGATCATCCTCTCCCTAAGTGCACCCATGGCCCTGATGGAGGGGGGGAGCAGCCCGGAGCCAAAGCCAAAGCGGACATGGTGAAGAAGAAATCCCCAGGAGCGGACAGCAGTGAAAGCTCCGGAGAGGATGCCGATGAGGAACGTAACCGTGCCTTCATCTTACTTCAGCAACGAAAGGCAGCTCGGGCCTACATGGTCAAGAGGGGTAGGAGCCCGACGGCGAGTAAGGGAGAGGAAGAGCCCACACCCTCGATGGGTGTGAATGTGGCTCCTCAGGAAGAAAGCCGTGAGCTTGTCAGCGTTCCCAGTCCACAGAGCGAGGCAAAGGGACTGTTCCCGGAGGTGAGCAACTTCGAGGAGTTTCACAACTTCGTAAACGCTTTGACTGCTCCCAGGGAAAACGACACTACGCCTACACTGGAGGTGGAGGCACGAGAGGCAGGGGGAGAGCTGAAGGCTATCCCGGAGGAAGGTGGTCTGAGCGGGGCTGCCGCGTCCAATTCGGGTGGCTCTGCAGAGGATCCCACATACTACTCCCGATTGGCTGAGGCTGCGGAATGTCTTCTCAACGCTGGCTATGATTACATTCCAGTACGAGCGAGCGATGGCATGACTGACGGAGGGGTGAAGGCGATCCCAGAGCCCCTGCCGGGTCAAACTCCAAGCGAGCTCGAGGAGAAGAAGAAGAGAAAAAGAAGGAGGTTAGAAGAATGGGAGCCGTGGCAAGACTATCTCTCTCAGGACAGCGAGGCGTCGGATGACCCCAGTTCGGAGGATGAAGAGGAAGCTCCGATTGCGGTGCGGCAATATCGGGACGGTGGTGGTGTAACGCATGAGTTCCGGCACTTTGGAGAGGGACGTGGAAGGCTGGTAACCTTCGGTGTGTCAATGGGGCCGACGGAGTGGATACCGTCCTGGTACCGCCACATACCAACAGGACCGGGTCTAGTGGACCAGTACATGGAGTGGCAGCTTAACTGGAAGGAGCTTAGATGGCTCCGGGATGGAACCGGCCTGCCTAGAGCGATGATGGTGAAGGGAACCGGGAGTACACGTAAGTCCGGCACCGGGGAGAGCAAGACAACGACTACTCCTCAAACACCCGATTCCATTTATTCACTACCCGAACCTTTGAAGTATGGTCCGGAGACCTACGAGGTACCGCCCCAACACCTACGTCATGAAGATGACGAGCCCGTCGGAGTGGTGGAAGCGCGCTTGGAAGGGAGGTGCCACGGTTCGACGTTTGGAAGGGATCGGTGCATGAGAACCAGGAAGGAGGCTGTGGCGTCAGAATACCAACAGGTGAGGGCTGACGCCGCTGGACTACTCACCGAGGACATGTTGTTTTGCACTAACCATCAAGATAAGAGAGAGCGCTATTACGTGGAGGAGGGCATTCGTGCTAAGTCGCGGGAATGGGCGCTGATGCCAGCATATCGGCTGGTGATCGAGATGGAGGAGCGTGGCCTCGGACACCTGGTTTGGCGAGCCGGACAAGATGGTGGAGCATCTGACTCGGCAAGAAGCCCAAAGGCGGGGGGGTGAACTGGGACAGATCATTTGTACCCATCAAATTCACTATCCTGAGGGAGGAGTCAGGGGTGCTCTACAATTGGAACATCAATCGGGATAAGGTGAAGTGGGAAGAACCGGGAGTCCCAAGGAACCGGAAGGTGTACCGAGAAAGGGTGCCCTATCGTACGGTGAAAGCGGCTGTAACGCAATACCGGGCAGTGAAGGACCCAGTCCATGCCGGGAGGTTCGACTCTGACTTAAAACGCGTGGGATTAGTAAGGGGTCAAGGTCCCATGACCCCGATAGTAGCTAAGGTCAGAAAGGCTCAGTCTCCAGTTACGGAGGAAGCAATGCCCCCGCTAACTCCGAAGGTGGAAGGAAAGACCGCAGAGACAGCGACGACGGGCCCAGTGGAGAGCCGAGGACCTGAAGCACCCGGCCCGAGATGCTGGCTACGTCTGAGGAGGTGATAGACCCGTTGGTGTACCTGGAAAACGGAAGTACCCCGTGGTGCAAACACATGGCGGAGCTTTATGGGAGCGTTCAGGAGGATTCCACTGAGGTGCTGGAGGAGTCAGAAGATTCAAAGGACCCCGGAAGAGGGGATGACACGGTGTCATTGGTGACACAAGTTCGAGCGGCGGCGCCGTACGATACCCCAAAGGCTCAGAAATTCAAGGCTGAGATGGGAAGGGCGCTGGCGCACATTAAGGGGCAACTAACTCCTACTAAGCCAAAGCAACTGGATTACTCGCGTGATGGGGAGATGCGCACAAGGGTGCTTCGGCACCTGCGGAAGCTGGCAATGGTCATGGCTGAGCTCTACAGTGAAGACATACGAGCCGTGGGTATAGCTCAGATCGAAGAGGTGCAGCAACTCATCACCAAAGTTGCCGAGAAGCGGTTATGGGAGAAAGAAGAACGCAAGGAGGGCGTACCCCTTCAAGACGCGGCGCAGGGTCAGCCCACTCCAGGGGGAGCGTCGAGCCGGGTAAGCAGCCAGTTGAGGTGGAGCTGGAACTGGGACGGGACCTAGTAAGCGAAAAGGAAAGAAGACGGCGTCTGGAAGTGATAATGGAACAGGAAAATGAGGTAAACCAGAATTGGGTGGCGTGGCCGCCCAAGTGGGGGGATGACCAAAGGGACCTACATGACTTCGAAGTCAGATGGCAGGAATACGTAGGTTTACTATACCGTTGGTCTACCGGTTGGCCTTGTCCATGCAATAAGCCGAGGTTCCCCGCGCACTGGAACCCTAAGCCCTGGAGAATAGCCGGAGCTTGGCAGAAGCGTCCTAAGCCTTATTGGCTGCGGCCGCTAGGGGGTGGCGACATGCCCGAGCATGTAGTGGTCTACGCCGGAGGAATCCAGGGGGAGCCCGAACAAGTCCCGGAAGCGGAAATGGAAGTGATCCGGATGATGCTCAACCGAGCACTGATGGGACGGGATCGGCAAGGGGCGATGCGACCGCGCAAGGTACCGGACCCCATGCTGGACTCGGGGGCGGTGTCAGACATGGCCCCGCCAAGCTACAAGGCGTTCATGAACGAAGTGAGGCGCGAAGTGAAGGAGTTCAGCGCGGTGGGACGGGACCGCACGGATGGAAGCGCATGGAAACTACAGACTACCTACTCTGAGAGGGGATGGCCGAGACGGAAGCATGCCTCTCAAGGAGGTGTGGGTAGGAGAGCATCTTACGGAGTTGCTTGTGTCGGGACCAAAACTAATGTCAGACTGCTATACTTTAGTGCTGCGAAAGGATTCGCCCTACATCACTAGGGCGGCGGTCCCCGACGTGAAGGAGGAAGCGAAGGACGCACTACTGTACTTCGACCATGAAGACTCGGTGATCTGGTTTCAATCCTGCTCTACGGAGGAACAGCAAGTGGCCTTTTGGACTACCAACAAGGTGAAAAAGAAGGAGTGGGACATGGGGCTTCTACATCGCATCTTTCATGATCCCGCTGCCGCTAAGCTACAAGCCATTGCTAAAGCGCATGACGTGAAGTTAGTAAACATCAACAAGGACGTGAGCAAGGAATGTCCGGAGTGCCCGGCGGGCGGCGCCCAGAAGCCGCCCCACCGATCGAATGCCCATGGTACGCGCATGAAGGGGACGGGTGAGGGTTGGTTGGTGGACACTTCAGCCCTACTGGCGCGACCGCTACTCAACGGTGAACGGTGTCTCATGGCACACCAACTTGGAGCTGCTAATGAATGCGGAAATGCAGAGGCAGTCCTTGGTGGCAGCAAGGTCTTCAAGATGAGTCGCACCCAGACGGGAAATCGGGTGAAACAGATACGCGGAGATGGAGCCTACCAGCGATCACAGGTGTTTAACGACCTGATTGAGAGCGTGGGGTTACGACCGCGGTACGCTATACGGAATGATCCGAACAAGCAAGCGTTAGTTGAGGTATCGCAGAAGCATATCTGGGCGGGCGCACGGAAACTGCCAAAGAGGGTGCAGTTGCCATATGTGTACTTGGGCTATGCCCTACTGCACGTGGGACTGCTACACAACTTGTCGCCGCCGCCTGGGGGCACCGAGCCGAGACTGTTCACATTGTTTCCGTATGAAAAGGAGGTGGACTGGTTGTCTCTGCTGCACACCTTCGGGTGCCTGTGTCATGTGGTGCTGGATAAGAAGTACCATGGCTTGCGAAAGGAAGAGGATCGCTCTATACCGGACGCGTGGATGGGACTAGACCTAGAAACGTCGGCGCACATAGTGCTGGTCCAGGGGGAGATCAAGAGGTGGCGGAATGTGATTAATTTCGATGAAGATCAGCCTGCCTGGCCCATCATCCTTCAAATTTGGAAGGCCTCCGGTCTGAAGCTGGACGAAGCTCTGGGTTATCCGATCAGCGACGACATGGAGGAGCTATTCGTAAAACCGGAAGCGGGCAATGACAGCGATCGCGTGGTCGTAGTCAAGGAGGAGAAAGAAGAAGGGGCCAAGTTGAGACTGCCCGAGCCAGAGGAATCCACTGAGGAACTGCGGGAGGTAACCCGTGCCATGAGCGTTGAAGTACCGGCGAAGGAATGGGGATGGAATTGGGCAAAACGAACATATGGCCCAGAGTGGAAAAGCAAGACGAAAAAAGGGGCTGTAGAAGGGGAATGCGAACCTATCAGGAAATGCAAGAAGTTGCAGCCGGCCCATTTTGTACGCTTTGAAGGCGAGGAGACGGAAAACGAGGTAGAGCGGATGCTGGACTCGGAAATACTCAAGTGGGCGGTGAAGGAGCGAGCGTTGGCGGCTACCTTTACCCGCCCGGTGGCGGAAAAGGAGGCTACCGCGTCCGGGAAGTTTGAGGATGCCCGAGCTCAGGAGATTGCTACCCTATGGGCACAAGGATGCTTCCGGAGGCGCAAGAAGGAGTCCGTACCAGCACGAGACTTATGCCGGGGTAGATACGCTGATGCAACCAAGGAGTCGGGAGGAAAGGTATTAAAGTACAAGAGCCATCTGGTGGCGAAGGGGTACTCAATGGTACAAGGGGAACATTACGGACAACGTACGTTCCCGACCCCATGTACTATGACGATACTTGGCTTCTTTATGTTGGTAACCTTCTACGATCTGGTGCTGGGCAAGTTCGACGTGGGCACGGCTTACATCGAGGCTGAGGTCGAAGAGGAAGGGATGCGGCCCACCTACCTGGTACCACCTTTTGGCTTCGAAGAGGAAGGTTATGTCTGGGAGATGGCTCGGGCGCTGTACGGGAGACCGGACGCAGGAAGGAAATGGTGGATGCAAGTGCTGGTGCCATTTCTGGTATCTCAAGGATTTGAGCAGCATAAGGCCTCCCCGTGTTCCTTCTTCCGGTGGCGAGCGGGGCAAGACAAGCCCGACGTGGGATTCGTTCATGTGGATGACATCATGATGGGCTTCAGCAACGAACAAGCGAAAGCTGAGTTTAAAGCGGCCGGGGAAGGCCGTTTCAAGGTGTTCAAGAGCGAAATGCCTACAGGAGTGGTCTGAATCAGCATCGAAGATGGCCGACATCCGGAGTTGGGACAAACCATCAAGTTGTTCCAGGATACGTTTATTCGGGAGGCCAGCGAACGTCTCAAGACCAAGGATTTATCACCGGTGGACTCACCCTGGTTGATGCCCGTGCGTAGAGAAGGAGTTCCCAGCGTGATGGAGGAGTTCTCCCCTTATCACATATGCGGAATCTTGATTTCGGTCAGAGTGACTCGACACGAGACGCTGGGACCGGTGGGGTAGATGGCGCGCTTCACATCCAAGCCGAAGGAGTTCCCCTTTCAGGACGGAACAGGTGATGCGGTATCTTCAAGGAACTGCAAAGCGTGGAGTTCGCTTTTACCAGAAGGAGAGCACGCGCTTAACGTCGTACCCGGATGCGAATTGGAAGGGAGACTGGGGAGATCGACGCGCGCGCCTCGCCGTGATACACTTTATGCTAGGGGGTTCGGTGAACCCGATGTGCATGAAGCGCACCATCATTGTGGAACTACCAAAGCCACATGGGCCGCGGTGCAAGGAACGGCGGGAAAAGCTATTGGCTAAGCAACCTGCGTTGATAGCGGAGGAGATGGGGACGTTACCGCCTCCCGAGGAAAAGATGCAGGAGGGTCACGTGCGAATGGAAGCGCATCCGGAAAAATCGACCTGTGAGGCCGAGATCTACGCGTTGGACGCGTGCCTGCACGGTCAGGAAAAGATTGCGAATTTTATCAACGGAATCGCAGAGGGGAGAGTGGCCAAGGACTTGGCCCAGCAAGGATGGGGTAAGCCACCTGTGGTGTACGAAGACAACAAGGGTGCCATTGATCTGGCCACCACCAACATTTATCGCCAGAAGTTGGATCATATCGACCTGCTATGCCTACGTCAACGCGATGATTCTGGCGGGAAAGGCGTTGTTGGAGAAGATCGGTCACTTCCGCCGATAACTACTGCGATGCCAATACAAAGCGGCAGCGGGGACCAAAGTTCGCGAAGATGACAGGAAGGATTTCGCAACCGTAATCAGTGAGGCTTATGAAAAAAGATTTCTGTGTAAGTCGTTGGTATCAGTAGTAATGCAGCTATCAAGGGGGAGCTTAGGAAGTTAGTAAGTGTGATGGGATTAATACAACCGTAAATAAGTTGGTTAATAATA
>WBZZ01004208.1:197500-200156 GCA_019918135.1 Paulinella micropora | reverse complement strand
ATGGAGAGATGGTCTACTGTGGTACAAGGGCCTTCACGGTCGCTATGCGTCACAGCCGGACAAATGGACCATTTGGGTACCGGAGAGTCTGAGACGATTTATATTTGTGGGGATGTTTGAGTTTATACAAATTGATCATGTGGGACCTTTCCCAGAATCGAAGGATGGTTACAAATACCACCTTACTGCTATTGACAGAGCCACCAACTATGTGTGGATCATCCCTGTCAAAGACGTTACCGGCAAGACGACGGCCGAGGCGCTGATCGATAGGATCATCTCACAGATCGGAGTACCAAGAAAGATATGTTCTGATCGAGGCTCGGACTTTAATAACGAGGTCATCGACAAACTATCTAAATTTTACGGGATGAAATGGCAATATGTTACTGCCTATAACCCGCGAGCAAATGGGAAAATTGAGCGGGTACACAGACCCCTCAAAGCCTCACTAAAGATGTATTGCACGAAGAAGGAGAATCAAAGAGCATGGGTCGAGGCAGCACCATCATTTGCGTTTGCAATGAACTGTCTACCCTCTACGGCCTTAGGAGGCTCGAAGAGCTCAATCTCGCCATATCAGTTAGTATATGGGCGTGAGCCTGATATCCCGACTTCGCTCCTTCACCCAAAAGACACTTGGGCGGATGCGGATGAGTTGTTTGGGATGAGACTTAGAGTGAAGATGGAGGCGGAACAAATAGTCAGGGCGCATAGAGAGGCGGAGCGTCGAAAGACTGATGCTGAAGGGGTGCGACAAGCGCACTTGGATCAGATCAAGTTCCAGGTCGGGGATATTGTACTATTGTACCATCCTCAAGTCCCGAAGGGAGTCAGCTCTAAGCTGTCCACTCACTGGAAAGGACCTTATCAGATTATGGAACAGACGGGACCTCTGAACTACAAGATCAGGGCAGAGGGAAGGTGCAAATTGTGAATGTAAGAAGGCTGATTAAGTATGATCCCTTCTTACTGGAAGATGAATCCGTTGAGGAGGCGTTAAAACTGATGAAGGACGATTTCAAAGAGGTGCCGCCCATCCACAAGGAGGCTGGCATAGACCAAGACGATGCTTATCGGGCACCGATAGCTGAGAAGGAGGAGAGTGAGGTGGACAGCAAGGAGAGACTGACCGCATAAGCGCGGTGGGGACTCAGTCCAAGTCTCCGCGAGAGCATAGCGGAAAGAAGGAGAAGATCACAGAGGCGCAGCTAAGGAGAGCGCGGAATGATCTTATCAACGACCAACCGAGGAAGGCGATGAGGTCGATGAGATCAAAGGACGTCCACCAGGAGGAGGAGGGGACGGACACTGACCCAAACGCGGGCAACGTTGAGATTGTCCATGAGCGATGGAAGGAAGGCGATGCGATAGCAACCATCGCATGGGTGAAAGATGCTTTCTATCTTATGAGACCAGCGGAACAACATGTCGCTGATGACACTCTCTCAGACTTATACTTGATGCGGATACTCCAGTTCTGGAGAAGTATGGACCCGGTTGAGGATCCAAAGGCAAGACATTATCTGCCAGTATACAAAGACGCAAAAAGTCTCGAGACATGAGAGGAGTGCTTGATGTCCCTTTGAATTATCGTTGGGCGGAATCCCTAATAAGATCTGGGACATTCTCGAACAGTCAAAGTTCGATCTGACTTTTGTTGGTGGTCCTCCACCAGGCAAAGAAATCCGCGCCAGACGACGAAGGCAGTGACAAAGAAACTATTTTTCTTCATGCGTCTCAAATAAACTGATTGATTGCACACGGCGTATCATGATTTGATCATGCATCATCAGTTATCAATATGAATATTAAAAAGACTCAGTGATATAACTTGGCATTCGATCGCAACATACGAGTGCGAAAGGTCGATCGACGATGATACTACACCGTATACGGGGATCGCTAGTGTATTGAGCGATGGTGTTCCCGGGTATGACCCTTTCCAAGTCCTGGGATGATGTTCTCGAAAATGAAATGTTCTCTGAAACTTTCATTAAATTATTTTTTACGATAGATTATATACTGTCGTACCTGAGCACGGTCAATCTCTACTTGTGTCGGTATATCGCAGGGTCGGGTACATACACCTCGACTTCGGATATAGCTATTAGGACTTGCCCCCTAATACTATATCATAGGATATCCGCCTTATACAAGGGTATATCATTAAAAAAGACAATGTACTTACGATCTCCCTGTGAATAATAAAAATAATAATGATAATGATAAGAAGAAGAAGGAGATCAAAGGGGGAATCGTACTACAGCACCACGTTGATTGTATTTTTTATTAATAGTTTGTTCTTGACATACTGCAGAGAAAAAAAAAAAAGAGATTCAGGGGAAGGAGTTCAAAAATCTACAAGAATGGCTGGAGAATCCGCTTTGACGTGCAGTATGAGGATATATTTATCGTCTTTTAGCGTCTATCAGTGGGTCGATGCGCTGTGTGGCATGACTCCATAGCGCATACTATTTGCAGAAAGAAATCAGAAGGTGTATGACAAAAATGCTATTTCCGTTATATTAGCTCAGTGAAGCCAAAAAGGAAAACGGCAACAGACCAGGAATAAAATGGCATCAGGTCCAATCCGGACAAATAATACTTAAAAACAAGCTGGTGCACCTGTCACCAGGAAAAGGTACTTTTTACC
>WBZZ01004208.1:170000-192500 GCA_019918135.1 Paulinella micropora | reverse complement strand
CTCAATGTCGCAAGTTGCAATCAAGTCACGGACGCTTGGCTGTCTCACTTGTCTGCGCTGCCCCTGCAGCACCTCTATCTCACAGATTGCTATCAAGTCACGAACGCTGGGTTGGCTCACTTGTATGCGCTGCCACTGAGCACCTCAATCTCGCATTTTGCTAACTAGTCACGGACGCTGCGCTGGCTCACTTGTCTGCGCTGCTCCTGCAGCAACTCAATCTCACGGATTGCAATCAAGTCACGGACGCTGGGCTGGCTCACTTGTCTGCTGCCCCTGCAGCACCTCAATCTCACATTTTGCAGGCAAGTCACTGACGCTGGGCTGGCTCACTTGTCTGCGCTGCCCCTGCAGCACCTCAATCTCACGTATTGCAGGCAAGTCATGGACGCTGGGCTGGCTGAATTGTCTGCGCATATTATATACATACAGTTCGGATTAAATCGTTTGAAGTCATTCCTGGGCGAAAGAAATCACATGATACAACACGATCTACCCTACTCCTAACACAACCCACCAAGGCAAGAAATCATACAACGCAAGGGAGCAACCCATACATAGATTGTATCAACTATAAACACGTACAGCATACAACATACATCCCTCACAACACTCCGGATGAGACTGCAAAACTCACAAACGCATGCACACGTTAGTTAAGCAACACAGAATGAGTGTCATATAGCAGAGCTCCTACCTAAACGAATAACAACACGCTGTCAACCTCATTCAAAATGATATCATCATCACATAATTCAAACGACATGACGTAACCACAGTACAATCAGCACATGATGACTATCACAATTTAAGTATGCACAACAACCACCAGACACTCAGTCAAGCCATAACACTCCCGCAACATCTCAATGAACAACCACACATTACCCACACTGAAAATGACTAAATATATGAAGTAGACGAATAAATACATCCACAGCACTACCTCGCGTTAAGTCATCGATCAATATGCATAAGGTGTGCAACACATAGTAACACACACTCGCAAGGAACGCATAAGGGAATTTTACAAACTTCCTTCACAACACATCCAAATCCACATAATTCAACCCACAGTAGCACCCGACACTAACAACATCCGCTCAGCTTATAAAGGCACTTCCCATACAGATACGATCGTCACCTTCCCAAACCTACTCCCACTCAACACAATAAAACCACCTACACAACTATATGACTTCAAATTCACACGCTGCTAGTGATCATTCATAATACAGACATTTCAATCCCTGTCATAAAACTAAACATTCGACAATCTTGGGGGTATCCCTTTTTCCGAAATTTTCCATGAAGTATATGGACTTTTTTGAAAACGTGTGGAAATGAAAGGAAATCAATTCACTGATTGCAGAACATATAAAAATAATATTAAAAACATGTTTTTATTAATTGTAATACACTTTAACTTAATCTTCAGAGGTGGGCAGGAACCGGTCCGACACGGTAATCTTTCTCCTTTTTCATAGTCCCGGCTACTATGAATCTATGATGATAACAATGCCCAACATGCAGAATTTGCTTTTAATTTTGTTTATCTTTGTTTATATTAAGTATTTTACTTTATTATGATAATAAACATTGCTTGTACCTACAATAAATTCCCCCCCCCCCCCGCGGGGGGGGGAGGGGGGGAGGGGGGAACGGGGGAGGAAGAGAAGTGCGATGTCGCCACGCAAAATACATAGATTCTACAACAAAATTTCTTTAATTACTAAAACAAATAATAAATCTAACTCCGTAATATCATACTAACTAAATTAGAAGTTTGTTTAACTCTTGCACGCGACAAACGTTCTTAATCCCGCTTTCGACCATGACAAACCTGCCAGTGCAAAAAATTACGATTAATACTACACTACTACAAAGAAAAAAAACACAAAACAAATTCAAACATCTTTCAGATGAAGGAGAAAAGTGAAAGCTATGCAAACTACCTGGGGCGTGCATTTGAAGTTAGCGCCGAGTCAGCGCAAGCGATGCTAAAACAAACTCCCATGCGTTAGGTGAGCTGGGAGCGGTGAGACCGGTGCCGCGTTGGGGGTTGGAAGGTGAGTTACCAGCAGACAGAGCGCCAGCTGCCATCCGCGCGATGAGATCCTCCAGCAAGCTTTCTCTCTCGCTCTTACTATTTTTGTTGTTGCTGTTGTTGCTGTTGTTGCTGTTGTTGTTGCTGTTGTTGTTGCTGTTATCATTATCATCATAGTTTTTCTTGTTCTTGTTATTCTTCTTCTTCTTCTTCACTCTCTCGTTCTCTTCTTCTGAGCTTTCCTCCTCCTCCTCCTCCTCCTTCTCCTTCTTCGAATTCTTCCTCTTTCTTCTCTCCTCTTCCCGTTGTCGCTTCTCTTGCGCCTCTTTTTCCTTCCGATCTTGCGCTTCTTTTTTCTTCCTTTCCTCCTCTCTCAACTTTCTTTCTTCTGCTAGCATTTCCTTAATGGATGCGGCTTGTTCTGACATTGCCTTGTTCACAAGATCCTGAACGACTTCTTTCGCCACGCCGGCGGACGAACTACCCTGAATACAATACCGGTCGCCGTTGTTTTGAAAGAAGTCGTTCATTTCTTGTGAACAAGGCAGTGGCAGAACAAACCAACAGCAACAACAACAACAACAACAAAGAATAATAATAATAATAATAATAATAATAATAATAATAATAATAATAATAATAATAATAATAATAGTGTATCTCCTGCCAATTGCTGAGCCAAAAGGCCATGTGCATCCAGTCCTCCATTCCATAAGGAAAGTCTCCACACCAATCGGTGGAATAAAGGAAGTGACTGCATAGAACATTACTCTAGGAGCTTTATACCAATCAGCCCATGGAAAGGGACCGATGGCCTATGTACTCCCTAAATAATAATAATAATAATAATAATAATAATAATAATAATAATAATAATAATAATAATAATAATAATAATAATAATAATAATAATAATAATAATAATAATAATAATAATAATAATAATAATAATAATAATAATAATAATAATAATAATAATAATAATAATAATAATAATAATAATAATAATAATAATAATAATAATAATACTAATAATAATAATAATAAAGTTTGAAAAAAAAATGTCAGCGCTTCCCGTTAGAGAGATTATAATCGGAAAAAAAAAGACAGGGAAAGGCTCACTGATAGAATGCCACACACACTAGCTAGCCATACTAAAGCTAGTAGCTATACTCCCCTCTCTAAACTATATGCTGCGGCGCCCAAAGAGAACTTTTGCCCCCCCCCCCCCCCGGCCCCCCCCCCTCACAAAAAAAAGAAAAAGAAGAAGAAGGAGTAGGAAAGATTATACCTCCAACGACATGTCCACTTCATCAGCATCGACCGCGGGCTTTTTGGACTTCGGCTTGCCTAGTCACGTCAGAAATTAGAAACATTGAAAAAAAGCACACTAAAAAGATGAAATTTTTCTAGTACCTGGCTTTTTCTTGCTGGACCCCTTAGGCATAGGAGGCTCAGGGGTCTCTTCTTCTTCAGGGACGTCTGGAACGTCTGGAACATCGTCGACGTCGATGGATTCTGCACAAAGAACCAAACAATATTACATACATCCTTCATTTTTCATATTACATACAATGTTGCTACCGAATCTCAGTTTTTTTGGCCTGCCCGAAGAGCGAGGCTCAGTCGGGCCCTTTTTTTGATTCTTCTTCTAACGTTTCAGGCGAGCATGCAGTAAATATGCAAAATAAAGAAAAGGAAGATGCCAAAAAAAACAAAAACAAAAACAAAACAAAAAAAAAAAAAAAAAAAAAAAGATGGAGCTGGTGGAGAAGAAGAATAATAACATGTATTTGAAGAAGAAAAAGAAAAATGGAAGAAGAAGAGGAAGAAGAAGAAGAAGAAGAAATGACCTTGTTTGCTTCGTACAGAAGCAAAAGCTCCCGCTTCCGCCAGTTGCAAATCATAGGCGGGTTCGTGGGGTTACCGACGTAGAGGAGCCACGCGGGCTTCACCTGCTTCTCGAAGTCCATCGGCGACGGATCAAGCATGCAAGAGTGTTTAAGGTTAAAACCAAAAAAACCCATGAGCTGATATTGGATTTCGTCAGCCTTGCCATCGCCGTCAGTGTCGACCTCGCGCGCAGCAAAAATGAAGCGCTTCGATCCTGCAACATCCAAGTATAAAAAATATGTGCAGCTTGTGAATTTTGAAAACATACAGTACCTCGATTGACTTGCGCAGGAGTCTTCTTGCGCCAACCAATGGGAAAGACAATGAAGAGCCTGCAAATAAAAAATAAACAATCAGTTTATTAAAATCTTTCATACTTATAGGGAAAAAGACCCGGGAGCACAAGGTGAAGTTTCACCCTCACATGTCTCCACTTGCGTGGACGCCTTCAGTCCCGATGTTTGTTGTCCTCGGATGTGAACTTAAAGAGCAAGCTAATTAAAGCAGCAGCAAAAGAGGAATAATAATAATAATAAAAAGAGAGTTTAAATTTAAAAAAAATGGCAGCGCTTCCCGTTAGAAGAAATATACTTGAAAAAAAAAACAGGGAAAGGCTCACTGATAGAAGGCCACACACACTAGCTAACTATACTAAAGCTAAGTATCTATACTCCCCTCTCTAAACTATGCTATCGAATAATAATAATAACAATACAATAATAATAATAATAATAATAATAATAACAATAATAATAATAATAATAATAATAATAATAATAATGATAATAATAATAATAATAATAATAATAATAATAATAATAATAATAATAATAATAATAATAATAATAATAATAATAATAATAATAATAATAATAATAATAATAATAATATGTATCGTCTGCCAATTGCTGAGCCAAAAGGCCATGTGCATCCAGTCCTCCATTCAATAAGGAAAGTCTCCACACCAATCGGTGGAATAAAGGAAGTGACGGCATAGAACATTACTCTAGGAGCTTTATACCAATCAGCCCATGGAAAGGGACCGATGGCCTATGTACTCCCTAAATAATAATAATAATAATAATAATAATAATAATAATAATAATATTAATAATAATACTAACAACAATAACAACAATAATTATGATGATGATGATGATGATGATGATAATAATAATAATAATAATAATAATAATAATAATAATAATAATAATAATAATAATAATAATAATAATAATAATACTATATCTGAGGCGTACTGATGCAGCTAATGGCATATCCTCAACGGACATAAGCCTCCAATACCCTTGTTCGAGGTCCTCCACCCCCCCGTGTCAGTCTCTCGCCTGATGATCGGGGCCACCGATGGAGCTCCTGAGGGCAAGACTGCACTAAGCCGAGGTTATTCCGCAGTCCCAGCAACCTCTTGCAAGACGTCACCGAATGTGCAAGTGCATACACCAAGCGCGGTTGCTAGAGCTGCATCGAAACCCCACCCATAACAATCTGGTGTCTGCTGGGTCCTGGGCTATCAACCAGCATATGCGGAGTTTAAGATCTTTTACGCGCGCAACGACCCTCCTCCCCAGCATCTACCACTAAAGGGTTATGAGTTGGCGTCACAGTTTAACGCCTTGAGGCCATTGGGCTGGAACTCTGTTTAGCAAGTGTGACTAGGTTTTTTCATCGGGATTTCCCTCAAATATGTCACAGTCAAACACTCCAAGGCAGATTTACTATATCTGAGGCGTACTGATGCAGCTAATGGCATATCCTCAACGGACATAAGCCTCCAATATCCTAATAATAATAATAATAATAATAATAATAATAATAATAATAATAATAATAATGATAATAATAATAATAATAATAATAATAATAATAATAATAATAATAATAATAATAATAATAATAATAATAATAATAATAATAATAATAATAATAATAATAATAATAATAATAATAATAATAATGATAATAATGATAATAAAAGTAATAATAGTGCTTCTCAGTCAATGGCGAATGCATTTCTGCACATGTGCCTCCATCGTCTCACCCGCGAGGGGAGTACGAAGATTTGACGATAGGCTCTACTGACATCCCCGCAAGGCAGCTCCAAGCCTTCCAGACAGACCAATACTTTCAAAGAAAATATCCTTTGAAAATACTGGCACCGACGGGAATCGAACTGGCGACAGGTCCCAGATGGTAGACCTTAACCACTGGGCTATCGCGGTGCCACATAATATAATAATAATAATAATAATAATAATAATAATAATAATAATAATAATAATAATAATAATAATAATAATAATAATAATAATAATAATAATAATAATAATAATAATAATAATAATAATAATAATAATAATAATAATAATAATAATAATAATAATAATAATAATAATAGTGCTTCTCTGTCAATGGCTGATGCATTTCTGCACATGCGCCTCCATCGTCTCACCCGTGAGGGGAGTACGAAGAATTGACGATAAGCTCTAATGACACCCCCGCAAGGGCAGTTCCAACACTTCCAGACGGGCCGGTATGTTCAATGAAAATACTGGTCCAGACGGATCGGTATGTTCAATGAAAATACTGGTGGCACCGACGGGAATCGAACTGGCGACAGGGCCCAGATGGTAGAACTTGACCACTGGGCTATCACGGTGTCCAATAAAATAATAATAATAATAATAATAATAATAATAATAATAACAGTATGAAATAAAAAAAAATGACAGCGCTTCCCGTTAGAGGGATTATACTCGAAAAAAAAAAAAGACAGGGAAAGGCTCACTGATAGAAGGCCACACACACTAGCTAACTATACTAAAGCTAGTAACTAACTCCTTTCTGTAAACTATGCTACAGTATCCAATAATAATAATAATAATAATAATAATAATAATAATAATAATAATAATAATAATAATAATAATAATAATAATGATAATAATGATAATAATAATATAATAATAATATAATAATAATAATAATAATATTAATAATAAGAAAAGAAGAAGAAGAAGGAGAAGAAGAAGAGAAGAAGAAGGAGAAGAAGAAGAAGAAGAAGATAATAATAATAATAATAATAATAATAATAATAATAATAATAATAATAATAATAATAATAATAATAATAATAATAATAATAATAATAATAATAATAATAATAATAATAATAATAATAATAATCACAGCCAAACGATACCCCTCCCATACCCGGGTATGATACCCCTGGGGTATGATACGCCCATACCCTCCCCTCCCATATCCCTGGGTTATGATACCCTTCCCCCGTATCCCTGGGTTATGATACCCTCCCCCGCCCCCCCCATACCCCCCCCCCCCCCGATGTATGGAACAGGGGTATGGGACAGGAGTATCATACCCCGGGGTATGGGACAGGGGTATATGGACTAGGGGTATCGGTTTATGATACCCCAGGGGTATCATACCCGGGTATGGGAGGGGTATCGTTTGGCTGTGAATAATAATAATAGTGCTTCTCAGTCAATGGCGAATGCATTTCTGCACATGTGCCTCCATCGTCTCACCCGCGAGGGGAGTACGAAGATTTGACGATAGGCTCTACTGACACCCCCGCAAGGCAGCTCCAAGCCTTCCAGACAGACCAATACTTTCAAAGAATATCCTTTGAAAATCCTGGCACCGACGGGAATCGAACTGGCGACAGGTCCCAGATGGTAGACCTTAACCACTGGGCTATCGCGGCGCCACATAATAATAATAATAATAATAATAATAATAATAATAATAATAATAATAATAATAATAATAATAATAATAATAATAATAATAATAATAATAATAATAATAATAATAATAATAATAATAATAATAATAATAGTGCTTCTCTGTCAATGGCTGATGCATTTCTGCACATGCGCCTCCATCGTCTCACCCGTGAGGGGAGTACGAAGAATTGACGATAGGCTCTAATGACACCCCCGCAAGGGCAGTTCCAACACTTCCAGACGGACCGGTATGTTTAATGAAAATACTGGTCCGGACGGACCGGTATGTTCAATGAAAATACTGGTGGCACCGACGGGAATCGAACTGGCGACAGGGCCCAAATGGTATAACTTGACCACTGGGCTATCACGGTGTCCAATAATAATAATAATAATAATAATAATAATAATAATAATAATAATAATAATAATAATAATAAAAAATAATAATAATAATAATAATAATAATAATAATAATAATAATAATAATAATAATAATAATAATAATAATAATAATAATAATAATAATAATAATAATAATAATAATAATAATAATAATAATAATAATAATAATAATAATAATAATATAATAATAATAATAATAATAATAATAATAATAATAATAATAATAATAATAATACCAGTCTTGATAATCTAATCCGGATAGGAATGTGAAAATTCCTTTGTGGGCCCACACGCGAACCTTCCCCGAATCCAGAGGGGGGAAACCACTCAGCTGGTCATCCTCCTCTTCCTTCTTCTTCCTCTCCTCCTCCTCCATCTTCTTCCTCTCTTCCTCCTCCTTCTTCCTCTCCTCTTCCTCCTTCTTCTTCCTCTCCTCCTCCTCCTCCTCCTCCTCCTTCTTCTTCTTCCTCCTCTCCTCCTCCTTCTTCTTCTCCTCCTCCTCCTTCTTCTTCTTCTCCTCCTCCTCCTTCTTCTTCTTCTCCTCCTCCTCCTTCTTCTTCTTCTCCTCCTCCTCCTCCTCCTCCTTCTTCTTCTTCTTCTTCTTCTTCTTCTTCTTCTTCTTCTCCTCCTCCTCCTCCTCCTCCTCCTTCTCCTCCTCCTCCTCCTCCTTCTTCTTCTTCTCCTCCTCCTTCTTCTTCTTCTCCTCCTTCTCCTCCTCCTCCTCCTCCTTCTTCTTCTTCTTCTTCTTTTTCTTCTTCTTCTTCTTCTTCTTCTTCTTCTTCTTCTTCTTCTTCTTCTTCTTCTTCTTCTTCTTCTTCTCCTTCTCCCTCTTCTTCTTCTTCTTCTTCTTCTTCTTCTTCTTCTTCTTCTTCTTCTTCTTCTTCTTCTTCTCCTCCTCCTCCTCCTCCTTCTTCTTCTTCTTCTTCTGCTCCTCCTCCTTCTTCTTCTTCTTCTCCTCCTCCTCCTCCTTCTTCTTCTCCTCCTCCTCCTTCTTCTTCTTCTCCTCCTCCTTCTTCTCCTTTTCATCCTTCTTCTTCTTCTTCTTCTTCTCCTTCTTCTTCTTCTCCTCCTCCTTCTTCTTCTTCTCCTTCTCCTTCTCCTTCCCTTTGTCCTTCTTTTTTTGCTTCTCCTTCTTCTCCTTCTCCTTCTCCTTCTCCTTCTCCTTCTCCTGTCTCTTCTGCCTTTTGCGGGAGGAGCTTCTCCCAATCCGTCGTCCCAGGGCACAGGCTTATTCTTGAGCAGGATCCCTACGATGCATGCATTATAAATACATACATACATACATAATACCTTGTGCATTCCAGGTGTAGCTGAAGCTGCGGACCAACTCCTCCAAATCGCCTTTGCCCTGCATGTTGCACATTAAATAAATAAGTGAGTAAGTAAGTGAGCAAGCATATACCAGATCATGCTTGCAAAAGACGGCGTGGGGAATCTCCACACAATCAAAGGGCAGCACGTCTGCAGACCCGTTGATTTTAAGGAACAATTCCCCACGCGAACTTTTGAGAATGGCTTGCAGAGTCTTGGCAATGTGCTTCGTAGACATGCCAGAGTAAGAAAGTGATCCTACACGTTGACAAACGAGCAAAATGAGTTGAATTCCAAAGACATAACTACCAGTCAGCGCCTTCAACCTTAAAATTCTTCTCGGGCCGGTCTGAAATTTGAACGTGTGGAAAAAGGGTCGTGTTATTATCAAACTTTTGTGCAGAGATTTTATTAAGAGCTTGACATTTCGAGAAGATGTAACAGCATTCCCGCTCTTTCCCCAGCTCAGAATGAGCGGGAATGCCATTCTTTTTTTCTGTACACAACAATCTGTGGAAAAAACTCTGCACAAAAGTTTGTGAAAAGCGACCGGCATGATTTTGCATTTCCTTCCTACGTACTCTCAACTCATGTCATCCCTTGCATGTTTCTGCTGTAACGTGTTTGTTGAAGCTATAAATATCATTTCCTAACATTGCACGACCCAGCTTAATCTATTTTTCATAAACCAGCAATTCGATGAAACTCGTTTTTGGATTGCTGTTTTGCAAACTTTTGTGCAGAGATTTTATTGAGAACATGCCATTTCGAGAAAATGTAACAGCATTCCCGCTCTTTTCCCAGCTCAGAATGAGCGGGAATTCTATTCTTTTTTTCTGTACACAACAATCTGTGGAAAAAACTCTGCACAAAAGTTTGTGAAAACCGACCGGCATGATTTTGCATTTCCTTCCTACGTACTCTCAACTCATGTCATCCCCTGCATGTTTCTGCTATAACGTGTTTGTTGAAGCTATAAATGTCATTTCCTAACATTGCACGACCCAGCTTAATCTATTTTTCATAAACCAGCGATTCGATGAAACTCGTTTTCGGACTGCTGTTTTGCAAACTTTTGTGCAGAGATTTTATTAAGAGCATGACATTTCGAGAAGATGTAACAGCATTCCCGCTCTTTTCCCAGCTCAGAATGAGCGGGAATGCTATTCTTTTTTTCTGTACACAACAATCTATGGAAAAAACTCTGCACAAAAGTTTGTGAAAAGCGACCGGCATGATTTTGCATTTCCTTCCTACGTACTCTCAACTCATGTCATCCCTTGCATGTTTCTGCTGTAACGTGTTTGTTGAAGCTATAAATATCATTTCCTAACATTGCACGACCCAGCTTAATCTATTTTTCATAAACCAGCAATTCGATGAAACTCGTTTTTGGATTGCTGTTTTGCAAACTTTTGTGCAGAGATTTTATTGAGAACATGCCATTTTGAGAAAATGTAACAGCATTCCCGCTCTTTTCCCAGCTCAGAATGAGCGGGAATTCTATTCTTTTTTTCTGTACACAACAATCTGTGGAAAAAACTCTGCACAAAAGTTTGTGAAAACCGACCGGCATGATTTTGCATTTCCTCTTCAATATATTATTATTATTATTATTATTATTATTATTATTATTATTATTATTATTATTATTATTATTATTATTATTATTATTATTATTATTATTATTATTATTATTATTATTATTATTATTATTATTATTATTATTATTGGACACCGTGATAGCCCAGTGGTCAAGTTCTACCATCTGGGCCCTGTCGCCAGTTCGATTCCCGTCGGTGCCACCAGTATTTTCATTGAACATACCGGTCTATTTCTGGACCAGTATTTTCATTGAACATACCGGCCCGTCTGGAAGTGTTGGAACTGCCCTTGCGGGGGTGTCATTAGAGCTTATCGTCAATTCTTCGTACTCCCCTCACGGGTGAGACGATGGAGGCGCATGTGCAGAAATGCATCAGCCATTGACAGAGAAGCACTATTATTATTATTATTATTATTATTATTATTATTATTATTATTATTATTATTATTATTATTATTATTATTATTATTATTATTATTATTATTATTATTATTATTATTATTATTATTATTATTATTATTATTATTATTATTATTATTATTATTGCTTGGAGCTGCCTTGCGGGGGTGTCAGTAGAGCCTATCGTCAAATCTTCGTACTCCCCTCACGGGTGAGACGATGGAGGCACATGTGCAGAAATGCATTCGCCATTGACTGAGAAGCACTATTATTATTACTATTATTATTACTATTATTATTATTATTATTATTATTATTATTATTATTATTATTATTATTATTATTAGGACACCGTGATAGCCCAGTGGTCAAGTTCTACCATCTGGGCCCTGTCGCCAGTTCGATTCCCGTCGGTGCCACCAGTGTTTTCATTGAACATACCGGTCCGTCTGGACCAGTATTTTCATTGAACATACCGGTCCGTCTGGAAGTGTTGGAACTGCCCTTGCGGGGGTGTCATTAGAGCCTATCGTCAATTCTTCGTACTCCCCTCACGGGTGAGACGATGGAGGCGCATGTGCAGAAATGCATCAGCCATTGACAGAGAAGCACTATTATTATTATTATTATTATTATTATTATTATTATTATTATTATTATTATTATTATTATTATTATTATTATTATTATTTATTATTATTATTATTATTATTATTATTATTATTATTATTATTATTATTATTATTATTATTATTATTATTATTATTATTATTATTATTATTATTATTATTATTATTATTATTATTATTATTATTATTATTATTATTATTATTATTATTATTATTATTATTATTATTATTATTATTATTATTATTATTTATTATTATTATTATTATTATTATTATTATTATTATTATCATCATTATTATTATCATCATTATTATTATTATTATTATTATTATTATTATTATTATTATATAGCATAGTTTAAAGAGGGGAGTATAGATACTAGCTTTAGTATAACTAGGTAGTGTGTGTGGCCTTCTATCAGTGAACCTTTCTCTGTCCTTTTTTTTTAGTGATTCCCTCTAACGGGAAGCGCTGCCATTTTTTTCATGCGTATTTCAAACTTTAGGTATGCCATGCTGAGGGCTAGCAAGGCGCCGATATGTGTGGCACACCGTGGTGGTGGCTACGGAGTCTTTGCTGATAAATACCTTCCTCCTTCTTTTCAGCTTGGGCTCCTCGAACCAGGAGGAAAGTCTTTGCGTGCTGCAGATCATGCTGCATTTTCTGATCATTTCACTATGAAATTTGGGAGTTCCCTGCAAACAGGGATGCATCCAATTAAATTCATTAACGAATCGAGCAGGAATGCAATGCATCTCATCAACTCTTCATCGCAAGGGTTCAACAAGCTCGACGAGGACACTTGCCGACCGAACGTGAAGGTAAATTATGTTAGTTGTTACATACATCCATGCAATGTAAGTTTTTGTTACGTGTGTTGCATTTTTTCTATAAATATTGTTGTAAATAACGTCAGGTCAGCAAGGGTACTCCTATTGTGACTGTCACCACCGCTCCTAATCCAGACCTAGAGATAGCTACGCTGCCAAGCGATGCACATCCGGTCTGGTTGAAAGAGGCTGCCAAGGAAGGAGCTAAAATCCCAGTTTTCCTGTTCGAGACTGACATTGGTCATGTATGTTTCATCGTTCCTGAGAAAGAACATCCGCTTCCACTTAAGTCAATTTCCTTGCTTCATGAAGCAAAGGTTGAACTTTTAGCGTCGGTCAGCAGTATTAGTTCTGATGGAAAGCAACCGCTCTCCAGGTCATCATCTATTCCGCCGGAAAAAAAGAGGAAGCTTCTCGACAGCGTGTCCTCAATTTCAGATAGTCGCCGCACGCTTCTGCCAAGGGAAAGCTCGGACATTACAGTCATCACAGAAAAATCAAGCTTGAGTGATGCACAGGTAAAAAATAAATAAATGAAAATTATTACTGAGAAGATTCTTTTTTACAGGCCGGTGCTCCTGACGTTGATGCTAACCTCGACAGCTGGAAACAGTCAGACAGTTCTACTGTCACTACAGGATATGATGTTAGTAGCTGCAGCAGCTCTAGACTATATCTTCCTACTGGCTCCATGGTAATTTTTTTTCTCTACCTGTCTATGTTCATGCTGGTTAATGTTCATAAGCGATCTTGTTTGCGTAGAACGTCGACAAAGAGTGTTCAGATACGGATTCAAACGGTGATGCTGCATCTATCAACCCTGGATTGCTTCCTCCTCTGGTCTGCGTGGACGATGCGGAATTATCCAACGAGCTTCGATTGAACTTCGACGAGCTTATGGAATCGAATGAGCTGTTGTATAACATCATGAGATTATCACCAATTCCTTACAGCAGACCACGTAAGAATCCAACGCGCCCCTACACGATGAAAAGTCGCACGAAAGGTGCAGTGAAGCTTCAGAGACCGTCTGCGCTCCAAAAACTGTTGGGGATTACCTTCGCCGACTTGGACAGGGAAGTTACTGTCTGCTCCAAAAAGTGGAAGTGTTATTCATTTATCGACACGCGTGATGTGCTTTACACGAGAGCGAAGAATGCGTCATCGTCTCTCAGTGAGCCTTATTCTTGGGCAGCTTCGCAGCTTGAATCGTTTCAAACAAAAACTGGATCGTTTCAGTATATGTATTTAACGGAGGCTGTGTGCAAAGTAGCCTGGCAGCGTATCTACGGGATCGGTGATAAAGTTTTGTCAAGAGCACACAAACTTCTTGCAAATAACACGAAGGTTTTGACAAAAAGCTACTCAACCGTTCCTGAAACAGAAGATGTGGTAGCAGTATTACTCTGCGAGAAGTTCATGGAGAGTTACCCGGAGATATGCAGCGACGGAATATGGAGGATGCAAGAAATGGCTCAGGACGCAGGAGTCCAAAACTATATTCGCGAGAATTGGAAAGATATGTGCTTTCGGTTTGGTTGTTCGAAACGAGTTGATCCAAATAATCCTCCGACAGACAATACGATCAACAAAGTTTGGCGCATGGATTTTCCGCACGTCAAGTTTGTCAGAGGTATTATGCATATTTTCGTTATCATTACTTATTACAGGTTTGTTTTGCAGAAGGAGATTTCTCAAAATGCGAGATCTGCACAGAGCTTGCTGCTGATCATTCTAACGGTTTCAGGACTGAAGTAGAAGCTCAAGAATGGCGTCGCCGTAGGAGGCTTCATCACAAAATTCACAGGGCGTGCCGCGTTGCCAGCATGCAGCGCAAGAAGGCAGCACCAGCAGATTTTGCTGCCACAGTCATATCAGCCGATATGAAACCGCCAGTGAAGATCCCATCTTGCCGCCGCGCCGCGAAAGATTTCAAAGGAAAAATTGTGTTTCGCCTTTGCGTTGGAATCAATACCTGCTACACTACCGATACGCATTTTATTCTGACGTACCTTGAAGGCGCGGTAGAACACAGCGCAAACAGCAACATTACTATGCTTGCCGCACTTTTACATTGGCAACTTTGGAACCCTCGCACAATGCAAGCGTGGAAATTATATCTTGAGTGGGACGGAGCTGGTGATAACACCGCGTGGGCGATGCTGGGTTTCCTTGGGCTCAATGTCGTTGACATAGGAATCCGTTTCCAAGTAGAGTCACATCGCAAGCCACCAGGGCACGGGCACGATGGAGATGATCAGGAATTTCGAGTTATGGATATCGGGTGGAAGAGCACCTTCCTGACAACTAACATCGCTCAAGTGTTATTAAAGCTCATTCTTGCATTCAAGAAGCAGCACAAGAAGAGGCATGTGCTGGTTGTTCTCGGATGTAACTACGACTGAATGACTCATTTTAGCCCGTGTATGAACAAGAGTTTCAAAAACTACAACAAACCCTTGGCATATAGAATCACCAAGAAAGATCCTGACGCTATGCCGACTGTAGAGATCGCTACTTGGGGAGACGCACAGGATTTTCATGGAATGCGTGATGATCCCAGAGGAGAACCGATCAATTTGTTTATCGGACGCCCCGGTAATAATATTATCTATCTTTCTCTTTCTCTCTCTCTCTCTCTCTCTATCTCTCTCTCTCTCTCTCTCTCTCTCTCTCTCTTTCTCTCGTTCTATATATCTATCTATCTCTCTCTCTCTATTTATGACAGCGACCGACATGCCTCCCAAGCTTCCAGTCGGCTACTTCGTCAATCCGCGCCTGAAGAAGGATATTCGTGCTTTGGCTACTAAATACCTAGGGCCGGATGAGCGAGCACATGTGGAGGAAATGTTAGCAGGTGGAAATTTGACCAGAGTAGAGGTGGATGGAGATTACTTCGAAGGCGGCCTGCCCGGCCGTCCTGCTCATATGTCCTGTGTCGATGCAAAAGGCAAGGAATGGAGAGCAGAATTTCGATTGATCGACGAGCTACCTGTAAATTGGATGGAGTTGCCTCAAGAACGACAGGAGAAAATGAACGCACTTACGCGTTTGACCGATAAAGAGCTGCTGTCCTTACCACGCACTTATTTTGTTAATGAAGGACGTCCTCCAGCTCACCCGAGATGGCGTGGTGCAAGACAGCTTACTAGCGAAGAAAAGCAGGAGCAGGATTTAGCATTTGGAAATGCTTCTGAGCCTTGGCGGAAAATTCTCACGTTGCTAAGATCGTCAGAGGAAAAAAAGCAAATTTGCGTCCAAGCAGATGGTAGTTAGCGAATTGAAATCATGGATGAGAATGCATGGTGTTGCAACGATAAACTCCGATCGGAAACAGTTCAAGAAGGCAGAGCTTATTGAACAAGCGTGGAACCATTTCGAACGATGCGACTGTGGGTTCCCTGAGGAAGAAGAGCTTGGTGCTGCTCAGCCTGCAGAACCAGTGGCAGATTCAGAGGATGACTTATCTGATACTTCATCTTCCAGTTCATCAACTGACTCATCGTCTGATCGATCTTCTGGTTCAGAGGAAGAAAAGCATGGTATTAGTTTTCTTCTTCTTCTTCTTCTTCTTCTTCTTCTTCTTCTTCTTCTTCTTCTTCTTCTTCTTCTTCTTCTTCTTCTTCTTCTTCTTCTTCTTCTTCTTCTTCTTCTTCTTCTTCTTCTTCTTCTTCTTCTTCTTCTTCTTGTTCTTCTCCTCCTTAACATGATGCTATCCATATTGTAGATGATTCAGATCGCTCCGACGCAAGTTGGAGAATGCGTAACTCAGGAATCCGTTTGCGCGGACGTCGCCGCGCACGTCGTGCTGCGGGTGGACGTGGACGTGGACGTGGACATGGACGTGGTCGTATGTGATTATTTTTTTTGAAGGAATTTTTCTGGGTCCGACTTTTTTCATAATGGTTTTTGTCTAGGGCAACTGCAACTGTAACGCTTCTTCTAAAAACTGAAATTAGAAATTTGTTTAACTCTGATAACGCACCAGAATCTGATGTGAAGCGTCCTCCCTCCGACCCATCCCCCCCCCCCCCCCCCCTCACCCGCCCCCCCTCCCCCCTCTACGTACCAGCGTACGTCACAGCGGGCAAACAGAATTTTTTGAAGGTAAAACCATGTCTTAATATAGTAAAATGCTTAATATAAGCAAGAATAAACAGTAAAAGCGAATTCTGCATGTTCGGCATTGTTATCATCATAGATTCATGGTAGCCGGGACTATGAAAAAGTAGAAAAATTACAGTGTCGGACCGGTTCCTGCCCAACTCTGAAGATGAAGTTAAAGTGTATTACAATTAATAAAAACATATTTTAATATTATTTTTATATGTTCTGCAATCAGGGAAGTCATTTCCTTTCATTTCCACACGTTTTCAAAAAAATCCATATACTTCATCGAAAATTTCGGAAAAAGGGATACTCCCAAGATTGTCGAATGTTTAATTATAACACAGGTAACATCTCTGCCACGTGTCAATGGTGGAAGCTTAGAGTTGAGACTGCGTCCACACACGACAGGTATAGCACTGCTTTATCTGACACCCCTATGTAACTTGTCTATGTGCAGGGACCTTCAAAGTGTTCAGACATACAAATACATTGAGTATGAATTATTGAATCGCCTTTCCTGATGCGTAGCCAGGTATTAGTAAAGTAATACAAATAATAGCGACGAAAATAATTTGTAATTAATAATAGTTAAAATAATGATAAAAATCATCACACGAAAGCAGTAACGTCACGAAATCATATTAATCATTGCTTCAAACATTCACAAATTATCAAAATTAAGAATCGAAACCACCCCCCAGGGTCAGACAGTCATACTTATCATAAAATCTGTATCTTGTTCCAATTTGTTTCACTAATTCATCTATCCTTATTTTCGACGCAACGCCAGTCGTCATGCAACACAATTCTTATAGATACTTCAACCCGCACCCTTCTCCTTTTTTTTTCTCTCAAAATACATGAATCAGCACATTTTCCAAATAAAATTTTTCATCCCGCGCAGCAACTTGCAACAAATCACTGTATAATATTAGATCCCATATCTATGTCTCATTTCCTCCCCACAGATCCGCCCGTCCCGTATCACACTTACAAGTAATCAAGTTACACTACAAAACCTTATTGCTTAACTAAAGGGTGGGTGGGTGGGGATTAAAAGTTCCAAAAACAAGAATCTCTCTTTCTGTGTTCGAGGAACTTGCGAAAGTGAAGAGAACACTAGGTACATAAATCACATATTTTATTACTTGCGCGACACATGTCGTAACTTTTTCTTGTTGTTCTTGTAGCATCCTTTAGTTCTGATACCTTTCAGCATCCTTTAGTTCTGATATCTTCAAATTGCTAGAAATGAGCTGATTCCAGAAATTCGTAATTTGATTTTAGGCCTGATGTGCCAAATTGGACCAAAACTTGTAATATAAATGGCAATCATTCATAGTCAGTCCTACCATATCAAACATGTTTGTAGAAACTGCTTCAAATGCAGAAATTCAGGCATTTACAATGTTCCTGCTTTTTCTCGTCTGAGGTCGCAAAATATGTGTTGTGTTACACTCTGTTCACATAAACACTATTTTGCTACCCTCTTCCTATGCTTGCATTCCCCTCCAGGTCCAAGGTAAGAAAGGCACCGAAGCATAAAGAGTGAGAACAATTGTATTGATTAGAACTTATACAACGTCTTAGTCACAACAAGCTTCTCAGTAAATGAATCATATATATTTAGAAACACAGAGTCAGATTTCCATCTACCATGTATTTTCAACAGCCTCATTTCTATACACACCCTCGCAGCAGCAGTGCAGCCCTCATCCGTAAGGAATGAGTGCCGTACGGTGTGGGGTCCACCCCGATCATCTGTAGCCACGCGTTCATAGTGTGGTTGACAGAGTTAGGTGACAGGTGGCTGGGTCCCACGCGCGACTGCGTCGGCAGCGCTGGAAATAAAGGCGCTTCTGGGTCATGCTTGTACATGTGTTTTCGAACCATAACATCATCCATACAATTGCACACAACTGCGACTTCCTATCACCGCTAATCACAATATTATCACCCAACCTATACTGGTCTGTCTTACTCTTCTCGATATAAATAAACAATACCCAATCCCCTTCATACTTCTCCACCCACACATCTTGAACGCATAACGCCACCGCCTCCTCACGACGTAGGAAGCCAAGGAACATAATAATAATAATCATAGTTACATCTCTCAAATCACACCAGCTGGCAGGATCCATCACTGTAATAAAGCGAAGCAACATAAAATTCAGGATAGGAATTTTGCTTACTGGTGGCCGAGCCAACCTAAGCACATACTTCCTAACATCATGCACCAGCTTGGCGTGAATTGGGTTGGTAACAGAATCAGTCATCGCATATTGACCAGAAATGGCAGACAGCTTCTACTTAATGGTGTTCTGAGTATAACGCATGTGCGAGAGTAGGTAGATGCAGTATGCAGCAACCTGTTCAGGTCTCGCGGGGAACGCAGGTAGGCCCATAGTCGCACTCCACTTGTCCCAATCACGTATTGCATATGAGTATCCCCTCGCTGTGTTACGCGGCTTCGCCGCTTGTACAAAGGCTCAACAAAAGATTTCAAGTCTTTCCAACAATTTCTCTTCACCGCCACGGTTGTCCACCAATCTCCTTACACCCTCGCCCTTCTGCGATATACCTACACACGTCATAACATCCTTGTAATAAAGTGATTAATATTACTTATCAACAGCCACAAATAAACATCAAAATATATCGCAAACTATCCCTTGCTACCTAGATCATGTCTGAAGTAGAATAGAGCAGCTGTCATAGACCACGTAGGATGCTTCATGTGCATAGGATTTCTACTCCAGGTAGGTTGCAAGGTGTACTCAGCTGGTGGTAGATCAATCACTTTCCTTTCATAGTTCACCACATACACCCACCACGTGCGCCCCAGCCACACAGGTAGAACTAACACAGCCGCCGCACGCGCATTCATTAAATATTCAATCGCACTTGCAATCCTGATGAAGTCAGGGACATACACCAGTCCACCATCTCTTATATAGTCAGGTGAGTTAGCCATCACTATCTCGTACACATGCCTTCTCATGTAGATATCTTTCATAGACAGCGCCTTCGACGCGGCGTCAGCTTCACTGTTCAGGTCCCTTGGGATCCAGTTCCAGACTGCCTTGATATCATACACATTCAAAATAGTCCATATCTGCTTGATAATGTCATTCTGAACCGGAATAGGTCCGCCGCCGTTGATTAAGTTCCTCACGGCAGGCAATGAATCTAAGTCAAATCTCAAACTTATGTCCCAAGTTCTCACCAAACTCACTTAGCAATGAAATGACACCATGCAGCTCCCGTAACGTTGATGATGTGCACACTAGGTGGCCCGGTAGCGGGATGGTAAGTTTGTCTTCCCATACACGACACCGGTTGCTAGCTCACCTGTGTCTACCCGCACAAACATATCTTCCGCATAATTAACTATCGGTCGCTTACATCTCGACTGATCACCCAACCCCTCCGCCCAAAATTCAACCTCAGCTTTCGCGCCCTCATCAATTATTACATACTCAGCAGCACGCACCCGCGCTGTATTCACACAGCCATATAGAGAGCGGGGCCAAGCCTGTGCCGGCTCCAATGCGATCGATAGCGAGACTATTCTACCCACCTCTCTCTAGCTCCTCTAGCTTAATAAAGCCTCCTTCCTTCAGCCGAACATTGATTTCTGCCCACATATTATGCATGAGTGCCCGCTTGTGATCAGGCACCTCATATGTCATCCCCTTATTGTTAATCATAACACTCAAAAATTTCACAACAAACTCACCCTCCCATCTGCACTTCTCATTTAATCCCCATCCAAGAATAGTCAGAAAATGTCTCACACAACTCGCCAGTTCATTCATCACTTTACCTGGCGCACTCCAAAGAAAATCATCAAGGTAAGCTAGCAGCAGGACGCCCAAAAATCTCAGAAACGTAACCATAGGTCGGGTGGTTTTGTGAAACCAAAAGGTAGCATTCCTAAGTCCAAATGTCATAACATTCGAGGTGTAGTATTTCCCTTTATGGAAAAAGAACTCGTGTATGGGGATGATAATTTTTTCTCACACTCTCTGACATCCTTAGCGAATAATATGCAGATGCTGAATCTGTTACAATCATTGAAAAATCCTCTCTTACTACCTTGTCTGAATCTCTCTTCAGTGTCTCCAATCTGAACTGGTTGACCGCATTGAACTTGCCTAGATATCTCTTATCGTGACATACACTTGCCTTTCTCACGCAGAGCATGTCTATCTCCACCTGCATCGGTTCGATCAACCATAGCATTTCTGGCTCTTCTTCCTCAAAGTTACCTAATACTACATTTCTGCGCACAAACTTATCAACCAGTTGCTCATTCGCAAAGTATGTTGGATGATTACGAAAAAACTTCCGTTCAGGAAGTGTTGTCCTTCAAACCTAAAATCAAGCTCATACACAATCAAGGAAATGACAACACTTGAAGTCCCCATCTACTTCCAATAGCCAAGCTGTCTCCTTAGCCTATCAGGCCCGGCCGATGTGTCCCCCCATGGGTTTCATTTGTTGAGCTCGCTTCCTAACTTTATCATAGCCTCAAGCGCATGCCGCAGTGTCATGTCCCGATACAGATCAAGGCTTACCTGCGGTTTTCTGATCAGATTCTTAACGAACTTGATTCTGTCTTTAGCTTCTACTGTAGTTGGTAGGCATGGGCAAGACGAATAAGTGTGAAACTTTTATTTGCAAAAACTGCACACCATGCATTGCAGTTGATCATACCACACGCAACGTTTCGGGAACTGGCTAATTGACTGCTTTATACTATCTACCGGTTCATTAATGCTGCAGTATTTCATGCATATCAGCCCCTCGGTCAGGATAATATACTGCAGGAGTCTACTTGCCAATTAAGTGTCCTATTTATATATATATATAAATAAATTTTAATAATCTAATCAGGACTGTCAGCAGAAATAATATTAATGTATATAATAATTCCAAGTTTGAAAAGAAAACTGATTTAATAAACTTAATACCAAGCCACCTATAGGTCGACCAGTCCCAACCATACATCAATTCAATCGGCTCCTACGTTACTGAACTGATACAGAGCCAAATAATATAATCACTGCTTTACCAGACAAGTAGCCACCATGCACTTCAGTAATGTTACTTTACCTGCGAGCGTGCATGTTGTCCCACTGGCGCGACGGGGTCGCGCATGCTCCACCATTATTGCGTGGGTCACGCGTCTTGTCACTGTCACGTTTGGGAAGCGGGCATTTCGGGTACAGATAAACATATTCCCCACAATTATAGCATCTGAACGATGATAGATCATTCGCAGCCGATGCTCCTCGCAGCTTCTTCCTCTTGAGTAGTGTGCCCGCATGCGTAAAGTGCTCCTCCACATCGTCCCAGATTGCGGAGTCAACTTTCTTAGCGTGCGCCTTAGCGATCTTGAGTGCATCCTCCATACAGTAGCGAGTCTTGAAATACTTGAACACTGCCGCAATCAGCACACTAAGATCTTCAAACTTGGACACCACCATTGTGAGT
>WBZZ01004208.1:107500-112500 GCA_019918135.1 Paulinella micropora | reverse complement strand
ACTGTCGTCCAGACCAAGCTCGAAATTGAAATTAAGTGTATTCCTCAATAATAACTTGAAAAATCTTTCTGAATAGGTTTTACTGATTATTAAAGAACGATACTTGCTCAGTGACACTAGTGTTAATAGATAGCAAAGTTGACTATAATATTATATTACTGTAGCAATTAGCTAAAGATAGAGATATGTATACTGTCTAGCATTATAATTTCTCGATAGAATCAAGAAAACAATGAAAAATATATACATGACGTATACATGATTTGTAGTATTGTTAGTACAAAAAATTCAAGTATGAGGTTACGACTGGCCATGGCTAGGATATCGATAGGAAAAAACAATAAGAATTTTGAATTGAAATCGAGCCAGTCTTGGACCTTCACTACATGCTGAGTTGCTACAATACATGATAATAGTTATGTATTTCTATTTAGATGTTTTGAGTCCTGAGTTATGAATAGAATGAGAAAAAGAATCGATAGTTATTTTTTAGCCTTGCACTTAGCCTTGACGTTATTAATACAAATCGTTCGTGTTTTTTTTCGAGAGATCCACATGGCATATAGTCATGGCACCACCAAAGCTGACACTTCTCACATGAGTGCCAAGCGTTGGGGTCATCTTCATCCTCTGACACCTGCTGAAGGGCCTCTTGGGAATTCCAGATGGACCACCAAGCAAAACAAGTGACACATTTGCAATCATCCGCAGCTTCCTTTTTGCTAGGATTGTAATTCTCGCTGTCACGTCGTACTTTATCGATGAGTTTGTTGCGTGCCTTTTCCGTTTTCTCCTTCGCCTTAGCGCGAGAAGGGCTGAGAAAGTACCATGACCTGCGTCAAGTGCCTTCTTGTACTTCTTTGCTAACAGCTTCGCCTCCTCTATCTCTGCTTTGTCTTGAGCTTTTTTTTCTTTCTCCACAGCCGCCGCCTTTGCAGCATCTTCTTTCTTCTTCCTGTTGGCAGCAGCAATGTTCTCCAGCTGACGATCATAGTCAGGAAAGGTAGGAAAAACTGATTTCATATTGCCTATCGAGACGATGCAGGCCATGCATTTCTTCAGAACATGCTGCAAGGTCTTGTCACGCCTGGCGTTCGGCTTACTCGTAAAATATCCACATTCAGTCAGTAAGAACTGCTGGTCGTCCTTAAACACCCTTTCCCAGCCGTCGATTGCACGCTTGGGTGTGTGCAGCTCCTTCGATGCCACATGCACGTGGAAAATTGCAAACATAATAACGTTCCGAATGTCTGCAGTGAATTTGAGTCTATCTTTTTCCAGGCGCTTGAAGGCTGCATCGATCTGACTTCTGAGTAGCTTGGTGGTTTTGTGAAACAACTCTTCGTACTTGCCGTGTCTCACACTTGAATGCTCTGATGTGTGGAGACGAGAGTTATCATTGCACGATGTAAATGCAGAAGTAGAGCCAGGAGGAAAATGTAATTTGATGTAAGAGTCAACGATCTCTTGCTTGAGGACTGGATCCTTGATTGCCTTCACCATACCGCCCTCCCCATCCATTTGAACATACGTTCCCGCGGAATAATCCCGACGTGCTTCCGCCAACTCCTCCTTGGTTGTAGCAACGTATGGCAGAATCACCTTTCGCCAGTATGTTTGGAAAGCTAACATCTCATTCTTCTCAAGCTTGTCATGAGTCAAAATCACCAAACCAAACTCCTTCAATACCATGGTCTTTACTTCACCGTCCGGAACGGCATTAATCGCTAGCCTGATGCATGCCTTCAAAAAACGACCTGACTTCACGGTGGCTTGTAACAATTTTACACGAAACTTTTTGTGCCGAAGGAACTCTGTGTCACTCTCGTTCCTAGATCTTGTCAAAGGATTGCAGAGGCGGAACAGTTCTGCTTCGATCTCATCGTCCGGAACGCGTGGATCTTTTGCAACAGAAATCAGCATTCGGTCTTTCGTGCCTTTTGTCAGTCCACCAATACACAAGATAACAGGATCAAAGCACAGTGCAAGATTGTCATCGACTATTGGTGTTTTGGCGCTCTCCACAGCAGCAAGCAGAGCGTTTTTCTGCTTGACTTGCCGTTTGGTATACTTTTTACCTTTCTTTTGCAGCTCCTTTTTTCTCTCTGCTTCTGCAACATCGTGTTCTGCCAATGCAATTTCCCAATCTTCCTGTGCAAAATTAGGTGCAGTTGGGTCCAGCCGCCCGCCCGGTTTCATTCCTCGATTTTTGCCAATACAGAATGAGAGTGCATTTCGTAAGTTATTGCGAGCATTCGTCCTCGTGTCTGTTGTAGTTTGCCCTTCGTTTCTGTTGTATTCTGCACTACTGTGCCAGGCACGCTGTTTCGTTGTTTCAGAGATAGGCCGCGGGCGTGGAAGCTTGCCATCCTTCTCCCTCAGCTTCGAATCGATCTTCACAAGCTTCTTACCAAACTCAGTCTCGTTGAAAGTCTTATCATTAAGTTGGCGCTCAAGAGTCCTTTGATACAAGTGTGTCTTTAGTTCAGCTGATAGGATCGGAGGACAGTGAGCAGGATTTGGTGCAATACTGGCCAGCGCACGTCTGAAGTTGGTTTTCAGAGTGGTAGCGCCCATTCTCTACTGTGAGGAAACAACCACCGCTGAATGACAAGTAACATAGTCTTGCGTTTGACTCCGAGCTGCACAAACAAGTCCCAGATAATTTGTTCTTGTAGAGTAAGCACACGGACTGTTGGATGTCTTGTCTTCGTTTTCTTATTTAGCTGTTTTTCGGCCTGAATGCGCAGCTCTTCTACATCCCGCACGCGTTTCGAGAATCGGGTCCGATCTTCTGTCTTCTTCCATCCTGGAACACTTATACGTTTGCTTGACATGAAGATGCAGCTTCAGAGCTCATAGAAAAGATATTTTCGTTATGTTGCAGTCACAAGCCACAGCTACCATCATAGCAGATTCAAAGGTTCAAAGGCGTGCCTTGAAGCCGCTATCGATCGCGCGCAGCTGCTATATCAAAACAACGCCCACCCCTTAGCAAATAAATCCACACCAACTGCTGCTCGCTGGTGAATGCTTACAAGCACGTAGCACGCCGAAACCACTTTCACAACTTTCAGGCTTATTGTACCTAAAAGTGCACGAAAAACCTGTGACGTGAAAAAACAAAGCTGATGAACTTACTCCTACGGGTCCTACAGAATGTCCCCAGCTACTTACTTTTGCAATCCAACACCTACAGCGAACACAAGCTCAATCAGATCACCTTCACCACCCCTCTGAAACCCAAAACCGACTTTTCAAAAAAGACCGACTTTTGCGTGGGGGTGGCCAAGATGTACAACGAAGGCGTGGAGGACACGGAACGCGAGTTTTCTCAGAGCACGTCCACAACCAGCCCTGCCAGCAGCGCTTACCCACGCTCTTCACCCCGCCACTTGCGTTCCTCACCGCTGCCGATCGGTCCTCACCGAGCGGGCGATCGGTCCTCACCCGTGGTTCAGCCTCGCCAACTGCGAGGGAGCACCGGTCCTTCGTACACCCGCTCCCTCTCCTCGCCCTCCCCTCGCCAGCATCCAGTTGACGTGCCCCCTTCGGCTTCCCCTGACTCAGGCAATTGCTCCTTGCCCGACTCGGCCACCTCTTCGCTGCCCCTCCCGGACGCACAAGCCATGTCTGACGACCCCCCCCCCGCCGCGAACTTGGCCCAGCGCTCGCGGGCAGGCTCGCTGCAGGGCGACCACAAGGCAGAAGCAACAGCCGCACAGCTACGTGATAATACAGCCTTCTCCACCTCTTCCTCCTCCACCTCGTCCTCCTACTACTACTTAACCCCGCTCAAGGTGACGATCCACTAGTCCAACCCGGCCAAGGCGGCGCAGGCGGCGCCAGCCAGCGGGCCGGCCGGTCAGAAAGGGAAAGGGCAGCAGTCAGGACAAACGGGGAGCAAGTAGAATCATTATTAGCAGTAATCATGATGATGATAATGATGATGATGATAATAATAATAATAATAATAATAATAATGATAATAATAATAATAATAATAATAATAATAGTGCTTCTCTGTCAATGGCTGATGCATTTCTGCACATGCGCCTCCATCGTCTCACCCGTGAGGGGAGTACGAAGAATTGACGATAAGCTCTAATGACACCCCCGCAAGGGCAGTTCCAACACTTCCAGACGGGCCGGTATGTTCAATGAAAATACTGGTCCAGACGGATCGGTATGTTCAATGAAAATACTGGTGGCACCGACGGGAATCGAACTGGCGACAGGGCCCAGATGGTAGAACTTGACCACTGGGCTATCACGGTGTCCAATAATAATAATAATAATAATAATAATAATAATAATAATAATAATAATAATAATAATAATAATAGTGCCTCTCTGTCAATGGCTGATGCATTTCTGCACATGCGCCTCCATCGTCTCACCCGTGAGGGGAGTACGAAGAATTGACGATAAGCTCTAATGACACCCCCGCAAGGGCAGTTCCAACACTTCCAGACGGGCCGGTATGTTCAATGAAAATACTGGTCCAGAAATAGACCGGTATGTTCAATGAAAATACTGGTGGCACCGACGGGAATCGAACTGGCGACAGGGCCCAGATGGTAGAACTTGACCACTGGGCTATCACGGTGTCCAAAATAATAATAATAATAATAATAATAATAATAATAATAATATTTACTATATCTGAGGCGTACTGATGCAGCTAATGGCATATCCTCAACGGACATAAGCCTCCAATACCCTTGTTCGAGGTCCTCCACCCCCCCGTGTCAGTCTCTCGCCTGATGATCGGGGCCACCGATGGAGCTCCTGAGGGCAAGACTGCACTAAGCCGAGGTTATTCCGCAGTCCCAGCAACCTCTTGCAAGACGTCACCGAATGTGCAAGTGCATACACCAAGCGCGGTTGCTAGAGCTGCCTCGAAACCCCACCCATAACAATCTGGTGTCTGCTGGGTCCTGGGCTATCAACCAGCATATGCGGAGTTTAAGATCTTTTACGCGCGCAACGACCCTCCT
>WBZZ01004208.1:70000-102500 GCA_019918135.1 Paulinella micropora | reverse complement strand
CTTTTGAAATTATTGGGGCTCCGCCTGCGGCGGCAGGGTCTAGAGGCAAAAAGCGGCCTACAACGGGCGGTCGCACGATCAGGGCAAGGGGACGGGCACAGTGACAAGGGGGGTGACGAAGTGAAGAAGAGAGAAGGAAGGAGGAAGAAGGAGAAAGAATGATGAAGGATGAGAGACATGAAACGAGAAAAGATGAAACGAAATGAATGAGAAGCGGATATATTTTGGGGGTGATAACGGTACCAATGAGACGCGGATATATTTTGGGAGTGATGACGGTACCGAGGATGTACAGGGTATGCGGGTATAATGGGGTGATGAGGGTATTAATCATATGCGGGATCGGACAGAATGACAATAAGAGGGAGGGGAACGGTATATTTTTACCTTTATAGGTACAGCGGCGGGTTCAGGACCCGAACGTCAACTTTACGAGGTACATATTGCGGACATACGGGTTATACATCAGACAAATATCATATTATGCGGGCCTACGGGACATATGACAAATTATAATATTATGTGGCCTTATGGGTTTATGCGGGATATAACAAAATGACAAATCATAAAACTTGTGAACATGCGGAATATAACAAACTGATATATTATGAAACGTTACGGGCTTACGGGATATAGCGGACTATTACTCTATCAGACTTTGCGGATATATCGGAAACTAAAACGACATACAATGATGTGTCTTATGCCTTATAGGCTCATTGGGGAAACATTGGAACGGGGTGGCCCAAGACTTTATATTCTTCCGCGGCTCTCTGACGAGCGATGACGTCGGATTTTCTATATTTTCATACCTTGGGGGATCTATAACATATTCTAGAGGATAAGGGGTATACGGGCCAAGACTGGGGTTTATGCAGACAGACTAATCCAGTTTAGATAGAGAGGGGGGGGGGGGGGAAGACAGGGGATAACAAATAGGGATAGTGAATAGGATAGATAAAATAGAGGGGGGGGGGGGCGGATAGAATAGTAAGGGGAATGGATAGAATAGTGAGAGGGGAGGGGCGCGGGACAGCGACGAGAAGGTCATGAAGAGAAGGATGACGATGATGATGAAGAAGGGGGTGCGGTAACTCTGACACTCGGGTGAAGGGGTAACAAAAGAGGATGGGGAAGTGGTACATATAGGGTCTTTACCCTATATGTACCACTGAGACTTTATATATCAAGTAACGATCTTGGGGGGAGCGGTATAATGGGAGCTAAGAACTGCATCAAAAAGAAACTTTGATTTTTCTTTTTTGGGGGGAGAAGGGATGATTGGGAAGATAGATAGCCTAAGGGGGTATATATCATTCGCGTTATCAGCTCTCAGGTTCGTTTTAAGCATGGCGTTTCAGAGCTGGGGGCACCGCGGTGGGGGTAGCAAAGGTCCGGGGGAGCCTTTCCTTGCCTACGTTGCCTCTGGGCTGGGCGTCCGGGACTACAGCGCACCGAGAGTGCTTTAAGAGGCTATTCAAAGCCAAAAGTACAAAGGCGGATATGTTTTCGGAATTGGCTTCAGCGCGTCGGAATCGGCTTCAGCGCGTCGGAATCGGCTTCAGCGCGTCGGAATCAGCTTCAGCGCGTCGGGATCGGCTTCAGCGCGTTGGGATCGGCTACAAGGCGGCACAGCCTGGCGAGCGCCGGATCAATGGAATCAGTGGAGCTTCGGATCAGGGGGAAGAAGACTCGTACGGGATAGTATAGACCGACACTAGATCGGGGGGACGATGAATGAATAGGGGCCGGATAAGGGGGAAATTGGAAAAGTGGCAAATATTTTATTCAAGTTGTGTGGGGTAACGGTTTCCAGCGGGATGGCGGATACCTGATTTTTCGGGGGTGGAGAATCGAAGCGTAATCGAATGGTCAACTTGAAATTTTGCTTAATTCATTAATACGAGTACGGCGACGACCGTCACTCAGGTTCGTATTTGCATTCTATCCCGAGGTCGGTCGGCGGTGGCGTAAGTTCGACTCCTCGCGCGCACAGAGGTGAGCGCGCTCGGGGGGGAGAAGGGATTATGCCGGCCCACCCGGTATATAATTTCAATACTTACCGTTCCGGTCTGTCGGTTATCCTAGGTCTGAAGATTACGGAGTCCCTACTTTAGGTATTCCTCAGTCTTCATATCGTTAGTACAGTTATCGGTTATTAAATTTCGTACTATCGTAACATTTTATGATTATTAACTAGAAACAAAAAGACACTATCCGTTTGAGAACTGGAGACCTCACAATCTACGATTCACCTCGATCTTAAGTTGCCACCAAGCCTGCAACGAGTTCGAAATGACAGTAATAAACGAAGTGACCTCTCTACTATTTACTGGTATTTCACCTGCTCTCACAGAGTCAGGACTCAACGCAGCCATAGTCTTCTTAATAAGAGTTCGATGTATCTGCCTACTTGAAGAGTTTTATACAAACTCGCAAGTCAAACATTGTTTTCTCGTCATTCAGAGTCGTGTTTCCTTGTCCACAAATTTACCGCAACGTGCGTGTTTCACTGGAAATTGGGGGAAAAGGTAATTGTTCCGTCATTCAGAGTCGTGTTTCCTTGTCCACAAATTTACCGCAACGTATGTGTTTCACTGGAAATTGGGGGAAAAGGTAATTGAGTGGGAAAAAGGCAATAGTTGATCTTTTCTGAAAAGAACTTTAATTTGATAGTTTGAACTTGAATCATTTCTGAACGGAATCGAAAACTAGTTAGTGAAGTCGAAACGTAGTGCAGAGAACAATCTAATGAACCTGTCAAAAAAACTGAATTATCAACGGTAAACGTTTTAGCCGGTCGTTAAGCTGCTCAGTCTGATAAAGGCGCTGTTAAAATTATATTATTAATATTAATACTAGACACTCAAGTTAATACAATTGATTGCTCTACAAAACCTAAAGTCACTTTGATTTTTTTTAACTTTGATTTTTCAAGAAACTTCAACGTGTCAAACTTTTTTTCAAAATTAAATTTTTTCAAATAATTAAAATAAATCAAAATCGAATTTTTTTTTACAGTTTTCAACTTTTTTCATACTTATAACTTTTTTATATTTTAATCATGAAGGCCGAACGTTTGCTTTTCATATCTGTGTATATAATATATCGGTCTTGATATATGTATCCGTACAACTGAAAATAACTTCATTTTAATATTAATCAATAATCAAACTTCACTTTCAGAATTATTAATACCAGATTTATTAATATTAGTAAACAAACCGTCTTCACTTTCAAAATTATTTCAACTGACAAAGAAAAAAAGGAATGATTATCAAGTGTAAGGGCAATAGAAAAAGGAAAGAACTCAAGAGAGAGAGAGAGAGAGAGAGAGAGAGAGAGAGACTCGGAGAGAAAAGAAAACGAAAAAGAAAAGACAGGCAGAGGCAGAGAAAAAGAAAAAAAAAGTAAAAAAGAAAGAAAAGAACAAAGAAAAGAAAAAAAGAAAGAAAAGAGAGAAAGGAAGGATTACCAAGTGTAAGTGCAAGAGAAAGAGAAAAGACAAGAAAGAGAGAAAAGAAAAAAGACGGAAAGAAAAGAGAAAAAAGAAAGGAAAGAAAAGAAAGGAGAGAAAAGAACAAAGAAAAGAAAAGAGAGAAGGATTACCAAGTGTAAGGGCAAGAGAAAGAGAAAAAGAAAAGAAAGAGAAAAGAAAAAAAGGCGGAAAGAAAAGAGAAAAAAAGAAAGGAAAGAAAGAAAGAGAGAGAGAGAGAGAGAGAGATCGAAAGAAAGAAAGAAACGAAAGAGAAGAAAGAGAAGAAATAGAACAAGAGAAAGAAAATAAAAAAGAAGAGAGAGAAAAGAGAGGAAGAAAGAAAGAAAAGAGAGAAAAGAAAGAAAGGAAGGATTACAAAGTATGAGGAAGAAAGAAAGAAAGAAAGAAAGAAAGAAAGAAAGAAAGAAAAGAAAGGAAAAGAAAAAAGAGAACAAAAAAGAGAGAAAACGAATGGAACGAAAAGAGTTCTGAAATTCCAAGAAGCAAGCAAGAAGACGAGACAGAGAGAGACTGTGTGCGTGTGTGTGTGTGCGTGTGTGTGTGTGTGTGTGTGTATGTGTGTGTGTGTGTGAGAGAGAGAGGGGGGGGGGGGGGGGGGGGGGGGAGAGAGAGGGAGAGAGAGGGAGAGAGAAAGCACCATAGGAAGTTTGGCAAGAAAGGTCAGCACCTTGAGGTTCCTAGAAAACTAAGTACAATCTAGAAAGATATTCTAAATATTAGCGACCATGTGCTTAGGATGTTTGGCATGATCGGGAGTCGAATGGTCGGGTACAGGATTCCCCAAGGGATGACGCATTGGATGTAAGCATCTTATTATTGTCCTCAGCGATTGCGAAAACCTTTATTCAAAACGAGAAATATCCCCAATTTCAACACTGCTGCATATATTCCACAGTACTCCAAACTTGCTAGGTATGGAAGGTAACAAAGGGGAAGGGACAAAATGCTGATGGAATGGGCAAGCAAGGTGGAGAAAATGATGAGGGAATGGGCAAGCAAGGTCTACACTTTTCATGAGATGTGTGGACACTACGACGAAAAAACATACATACACATGCATACAATTCTCTTCGATCGCGGAGAAAATGCTGAGGGAATGGGCAAGCAAGATGGAGAAAATGCTGAGGGAATGGGCAAGCAAGGTCTACACTTATCAGGAGATGTGTGCACACTACTGCAAAAAAGCAATGCATGCACATGCATACAATGCTCTTCGATCGCGCTCATGCACACATGTATCTACGTATGTATTGTTGACCTCACATGATGGTATATTCTGCACACATTCCTCGTAGACATCGTGTGCGCCAATTTTCGCAGGTGATATGCATGAGCGAAAACAAAAGGGGAAAGGAGAAAATGCTAAACAAAAGGGCAGGCAAGGTCCTACAATCTTCATGAGATTTGTGCACACTAAGGCGAAACATATACACATGCTTACATGTTATACATACATACACATGAACACAATCCTCTTCATTAACAAGTAACCGCGCTCATGCAGATACTATTTGTGCATGTTTTTTCCCCGCACATAATAGGAATGATCAAGCATTCTGCACACATGTACCTCATAGTAGACAGCATAATTTTGTGGCGCCTATTTCATAGCACACACCAAGTTTGTTTTTGGCTGCGCTTGCATTTAGAAGCTACAACCACGACTACCGTGGCAGCTTCAACCACTACCTTGTGCACACAACCAAACTGTTTGGGGCCAATAAACACAACTTGTCACAATTTAGAACCTACTTCAGAACCTATCTCCGTTGGATGTGGGTAATTTTTTTTCTTCTGCATTTCTTTATCAAAGAAGTGCCACTTTCCTAGGCCAATCCACGCACTCGTACATGCTTAGATTCATGCGCGCATACATAAGAAGATGATTACACTTTTTTTAGGGTCATTTTTTTAAGAAAAATGCCCCAAAAAAGTGTCTTTAAGCCCAAATCGTCATTTTTTATATTTCGTTAAACAATAAGATGATTACACTTTTCATAGGGTCATTTTAAAAAAAATGCACTCTATGAAAAGTGTCCTACACAGTCCAAATCACCATTTTTCATCAACTAACGAAATCATAAAGAAATCAAAGAGAAATCAAGAAAGGAAATATTAATCATTTTTTTATTTATCATTTAATTATTTATCATTTTAAAAATATAATAACAACTATATAGAACTAGTAGAAATGGTGTTCATCGGAACGAAAGTTGTCGGGGTGACATTTGAGGGGAGACAAAATAATTTAATACATCTCATTCGTAATCCAAGAACGAATGTTTATATAGTGAAAGAACCGAATAATCAATTTGACCAAAAATGCTATTAAAGTCGAAACAAGCGATGGAAAACATTTGGGTTATGTGGCAAAAGAACTAGCAAAAGAAAAAAATGAGAAACTACCAGAAAAACGAAAAGTTCATTATAAAGTATATGGTGGTGGTCTAGGTAAGAATTACGGAATGGAGATAACAATTCAAGTGAAACAATAGGAATTAATTTTTAATTTATATCATTATGATTATTATTATATAACAATATACATATAGAGTTTTGGTGAAGCTTTTTCAAAAGGTTCTATGCCGTCACAAAGCAGACCGATAGGCTCTGTAAAGTTAGGGCGACCTGCTAAATATACATCTGATGAAGAAAAGAAAAAAGCTCATTACGAGGCTTGAAGAAGATATGTCTTAAAAACCCAGAAATGTATAGAAAGGCTGGTGTTTCATATTATGAAAGGAATAAAGAAGCCATATCGGCGAAAAGGAAGGAGCGATATGCGATGAAAAAGAAACAAAAAATGGAAAGTGTCGTAGAAGTTGAAATACGGTAAAACTAATTACTCTTACATTTAATTATTTTTTTCCAATAAATTTTTTTTACATTTATATAATTATCATCTAAACAAATAACACAAGTATAATATAAATCATTGGGATTAATTCAAAACCAAAATATCTATTCCATAATATACAATGTCATACAAGCCACCTCTACCCCCTAGACCGAACAAGAAGAATGTGGAACTATTAGAGGCGAAGGCTAAGCTGAGAATGGTTGAAACGAAAGATAGAAGAAACCGCCAGGACCTTCTATCTAACATTCGTAGTAATACGAGGGCAAATCTCCGCGAGGCTAAGACTAGGGAAGCGAAGAGGCGAGAGTTTAGCAAACGATTACGAAGTTAGGAGGGATAACCAGCTGAACTCTCTCACATTCAAATTTAGGGACTTAGATATAAGCTTCTACGATACGGACACCTTGGAAGAGAAGGTATTGATACCCGCTATAAGATATGCTAGAAGGGAAGGGATGACGGCTAATGCGGATGTCAATATATCTACAACATACTCCTCATTTCAACTCCGCCAATACGATACCGTATTTATGGATGCTCTGAACGAGTTCAACATAAACAATATTGAAGCTAGTGAGAGAGGATATGAAAGCAACATACGATATGTGGAAATAACCATAGTTCAAGAAAACGGCGGAGGATGCTATGAAGGAAAAACCGAAAAGAGGGAGAAAGTTGAAGAAGGTAGAAAGGTATCTCCTCCAAGCAAAAATAACAACTGCTTATTCTTCTTATGTAAGGATATTCTAAATATTCACCCGATGAACAAGAACAGGTGTAATAAAGTCCGAGATGAATTCAACCTTCCGCCAAACTCTCCTATACCATTTTCAATAGCAATCCAAATATTGAAAAAATATGCGAAGGAAGGGAAAACATACGAAATAACGGACCACATTATGAAGGAAACAGTCAGCACAAATGAAGAAGGACAATAACCAGGTAAACTAATCTTTTTAGAAAATAACCACTATTACGGATTGGTTAAGCAATTTAAGAAGCGGTGCGAAGACTTGTTACAATTATATTTGAAGAAGCATACATGTAATCTTAACAGGAAAAAGTTTGCCGATATTAGATTGAAGAAGAATGATAAAAGACACTTAATAACTAAACTACACAGAAGAAAAAATAAATAACGACCAAGTCCTTCATTACGATTTGGAAACATTTAGAAATATGCTAATAGCTTTGGGATACGATATCCACGACTGCTATATAGTAGGATATACTCAGGGGTCTGAGGGTTTTAAATTTATAGCGGGTAAAGATTGTGTAAGTAAATTCGTGAACCTACTAATAGAACGAGGCGAGAAGATAAAAGAAGGATGGGAGCCTAAATGTAAGAAAGATAAACCGCCCGTTCTATATGTTAATGGTTTTAACGGAGCAAACTTTGACCACTACTTCATACACCAAGAATTAATTAAAAGGGGTATTCAGATTAAGTCGTCAAAAATAAACAACGGCTCTATTATCTGCTTAGAATTTGAAAATGTTAAGATGTGGGATATGTGTAAGCATACACATTGTCAAGGAAGTCTTAAAACAAATCTTGAAAGTATTGGATGCGAAATCCTCAAAGGCGACTTCGACCACGACAGGGCTAAGAGATGGGAGGATATGGACGAGAAGACGAGGCAGGACTGTTTGGTTTATCTAAGGAATGATGTTATGGGTTTGAAGGAATTACATGACAAGTTAAATACCGAAACATTTACAGCTCACAAAGTCAATCTAACCTCATACATTTCAACATCCAGCCTGGCTTTCAACATATGGAAAAAATACGTAGATGGTAAATACGAGGTGAGACTCCAACAGTAGAGCAGGAAAGAGCATTTAGAAAAGCGATTATTGGCGGAAGGACTTACCAGTCTAAGAGACGATTTACTTCAAAGCAGTATGAAAGATATTTGAAAAAAGAAATAGGATACAATGATATAGATGATTACCTGATTGATGCTGATGTCGTATCTCTATACCCATCAGCAATGTTGAACGAATTTATGGTGGGAGATATTATAGAAACAATCGGACCATTTGACCCGCGAAACCTTCAAATCGGTATTTACAACCTTGACTATATTTCTCCAAAAGACAGAGAGACGGAATGGGCTCTCTTAAATGGCGACTAGAAGATATGAAGGACCAATGGCTGACGAGTGTAGATATTGAGGATATGGTAGCCAAAGGATATGAAGTCAGCATACATAAAGGATACTACACCGTAAAATCTGAATGTGTATTCGCCAAATACATAGATGATATGTTTAAGGCGAAGGAAAATGCGGAGAAAGGTAGCCCGCAATATCTGCTCGCCAAGCTGTTTATGAATAGTCTATACGGTAAGATGATACAGAGACCAATACCTTCAATAACAACATATATACAAACTAATGAAGAATACTGGAAATTTTGGAGCAGTAATCAAATAACTGACATTGTTAAATTTACAGATAAAGAAGGAAAAGATTTATGGCACATATCGGGCCTTCCTCGTAATCCAATCTTATTAGAGAGCAGCATAACCAAGCTTTCACACTATGGGGCATTCATTCTAGCATATAGCCGTCGCATTATGTTCAACTATATTAAGGAAGCCAACCCACATAGAAGCATTGAAGATGATTTCTACTACGCTGACACAGATAGCTTACAAATCCACGCGAGATGTGCTAGATATATCAAGAATATGGGTAATAAGAAACTCGGAGGTATAGGGGACGATTTGGGCGATGGATGTAAGATTATAAAAGGTGTGTGGATAGCACCAAAACTATACATGTTAGAATTTACGACGAAGGATGCCTTTACGGAAGGAATGACCAAGAATGACTTAAAGCATATTTCAAAAGGAGTTAAAATAGTGTCTGAAAATGGAGTTAAAAGATATTTCCATTTCAGGGGTAAAGGCTTAGATGCTAATCAGCTAAACTATGATACATTTGACAAGATGGACAAAGGCGGGTCGGTTGAAAATGTAAAGGATTTCCAAATGAAAAAAATACACATTGATAGAAACAGCAAACAGCAACAAGTCCCACATTTTAGCATTTTACATATGACTAACGTTAAAAAACAAGTTAATGAGAACAAATGGGCTGGTCGTGAGTAGGGCGAAGACTGCGAAGCTAACCACGAACTACCGAACTAAGTATGACCCCGTATCATTGCTAGGGGCGACTGCTGTAAATACTAAGCTAGTGAAGCCGACGAGGGGTGTTCATACGATAAGAAGTTTTAAGGGTAAAGGAGCCAAAAAATATATCTATAAGTTAAGTTTTGATTTGAAAGCCGAGCGGGATGCTGTCATTATCGTCAATAACTTCCCTTTTGGATTTACCCTTGTGGCTACTTGGTCAATCACTCCTTCAATGAGGTCTTTTGTGCTACTGCCTTTATTGTATGTGGTCGCCTTCACACCCGTCTGTCGGCTTAAATCTTTCGCAATCGTTCCTCCAAGGCTGTGCCCAGTTAGCTCTACATTATCTTTACCATATTTTTTATGACTTCGTTAACCAACTTCTGCTCTTCTTTATATCTCGGAGTTCTTTTCAATACCCCCTTAACCAATGCGACATCTGTGAGTAAGTCTCGCTTATCCGCACTTCCTCTGAATGCTACAATCGCTTTACCATCTTTTTCATATACTGTTGATTTTTCTTTGCTAGTGACTGGCTTCCAACCGTCAGCACCTTTTCTATTAGATGAAGACAAATAGACATCCTCCGACAAATCCGCATTGCCTCCCTTCTGTTTCTTATAAACTTTGCTCGCTTTTTTTAATGCTTCCTTGTAGCTTATATCATGTTTAGCAGAGTAAGCCTTAACAAACTTTATCCACTCACTCATCCTATATTAATTATTTAATTTTTTTATTTTTATACTGCCTACTATATACCCTACGGGCATAGACCGTATACCCCCTACTATGTCCACCCTTACAAGACTGTGCGAGAAGTTTGAACAACTCTCAATTAAAAGCAAAAAGAAATCATTTTCTCTCGCCGATGTTAAAAATGTAATTAACGAAGAAATTCAAGCTATTGAAGAAAGAAAAGCCTCTCAACCAAAAGACGTGTTTCATGTTGGTAAGTATAAAGGAAAAAAATAGAAGATATCGCAAAGATTGATAAGCCATATATTGAATGGTTAGTTCGTCAGCCGTGGGTCCAAAATAAAGATGAATTGAAAAAGTATTTGTAGGAGCTTATTTATTTATTTTATTTTTTTGTTTTGGTGAAGCTTTTTCAAAAGGTTCATTGGTCCTCAATAAAATTAGCAATAACATTAACATTTGAACCATCATTAGCAGTGCCCACGGATTTCTGTGTAAAAGTCAATACATCACCAGGAGACAGAGATATATCATAATTCCTAAAATTGATTTGCTGTGTTGAAGCACTATTTACATAGAGTTTAAAAATTGTTGTTCCTCCTGCGATAGCGGTTGTTTTTGTGTCAGTATCAACAATTGAATATTTGCTATCTACATCCGCAAAACCTGAACCAGTTAGCGTTCCATTCAATACCATTCTGACGACACAAGCCTTGGCATCTTCATTCGTCATACTTATCAAGGACGGATATACTATTGAATAATTAGTCACACTATTATTGAAAAGTGCCTTGTTTCTTATGCTAATAATAGGGCTTTCCGTCGTGTTCGCTGGCTCACTTCCTTCCACTTCATTCATTATACTCGTGTTAATAGTGTTGGCCCCCTCAATAAACATACTACAACTTGCTGTTTTCAAACTTTGTATTCCAGTTCCTGGATTTACATTGTAGATACGAGCTACAAATGGGAGAGTTGTATTTTGTAGGCTAACACCCGTGTTGGCATTCGCATACTTAATCATATGGACTAACTGGAATTCGCCCGTCGTTGGGTTCTCAATTGAAAACTTAATAGCACCAAAGCCCAAATATTGGAATTGAATTTTGAAACACATTTCCCTTCGTCCAATCTAGTCTAGGCATATCGCCAGTTCCATTACACGGGTCATCCCAGACAGCTTGTGGAAACAAGGTAGGCGCTCCTGCTTTGGTATGTAGAATATTCATACCATCATCTTTTGTTTTGTAGAAATAGAAACCGTTAGTCGCATCACTATCACCTATTCCGATAAATGAATGATAATCCTTTGTTTCGTCAGTCGTCCATAAGGCAGTGAAGCGACACATAACTCCCATACCCGTTCTGTATTTTATTCTTTTTTTGCTAACCATAATGGCGTCATCTGCAGCATCAGCCTGAGTTTTTAATTCAGCCATATTGCTCCAAAATGAAACGGTAGCATTAGTTTGAGTTAATGTCCATATCCGTGTATTAACCGTGTATGGAAAGATTTCCTGTAATACTGGTGTTAATGAGCTGGTTAGGGCTTCACCAAAGGCGGTTTTCATATTTGGTCCTACGTGCCCATCATATCCGACTTTGACATTTACGAAGTCTCCTTCAGGATTTTGTGCTATCAAATTTTGCTGGTGGCTCATTGTAGGTGCTTTTTTTTTACAAAAAACCACCTACGACCTCAAAAAATGTTTTTGTGTAAATTCATATATTGTATTAAAAAATAAATTAACTATCAAAAATTAATTACCTACTACGTCGGTAGACAGTATCACTTCACGGGGGTGCGGGGGCTTGCCCCTGCTAACTCATTAGGATTTCAATTTCCTTAGCAAGCACACTTCGTTGAAGAATAGCATAAGTGTAATGGTTGAGATTAGTTATGCCACCACCACTCGCATTAGGACTTACAGTTGAAGAGAATTCATATCGTCTCTCGGTGTCTAAGCTCAAACCACTTACCTCATAGCCGTCTGTATCCTTATCACACAGCGGGCGGTTGTTGTCCCAAGTATCAACGTGGAACCAGTTGTAATGATAGACATCAGAATTCAAAATAGCACTTCCCTTCAACGTATCCTTCAAAATCATATAATCCTCATTCTCAGAAGTGTCAATATCAAACTGTTGAAGGCGGGTTCCATCAAGTGTTGTATAATAAGTAAGAATTTTTGCATCCCCTCTGTTATCATTATCAAAAGCTGTATTAGCACTCTCAGTGAAGTGAAAGGCGGATGTATAGATACGACGAATTCTTTCACCCTGAGAGCGCTTCATTTTGATAACAAAATTTTGCTGAGCAGATGAAAGACTTTGCTTCCACGAGATAGGATATTCAATCTTAAATGGAAAGCCCTCACCCGCAATCTTTTGCTGGACACCAAGAATTACATTTGGGTCGGTTTCCACGGATAGGAACAAGTTCAAGTTTGAGACAGTGGCTCCAACAATAGTCGCGGCGGCTCCGGCAGCCACACTCTTCGCATCAGTTCCATAGAAGAAAGCACGGTTAGTTCCTTCCCATACAATTCGCAAGTCAAGGATTTCATTGAAGCCGATAGTCTTATCCAATTCAAAAATGGTGCCAAACAGCATACCCAAAGGAAGTTTAACATTGATAACTGGGCCGTCAGTCGCATTAGCACCTCCTTCAAAATACTTGGCTTCTTCATAAGCCACATTAACAAAACTAGCATTACCAGTGCCGTTAGCAACGAGCAAGTCATGCTTACGACGAGCAGTGATAGGAGGATGGTCAAAGGCATCAGCCAGTTCGGCCTGTATGGTAGTGGATAAGGCGCGAAGGTTGTCTTTGACAGTGTTGATTTTTCCTTCAAGGTCAGTGATTGCAGCATTAGTAGTAGCATCACTATAAGTATTTCCACCTGCTGTTGCGATAGCAGTGTGTGCGGTAACATTTCCAACTGCTGCAACCGCCGCGGTGTTCATAGAATTAATTCTAGCATAACTTGTTGCTTTTGTTGAAAATGTGGTTGGGACATTACACTTTTGAAGCATACCTCCGCTAGATACACCCGCCCCGTGGTTATCAACCTCTCATAGCAAATCTCAGGCTTCCATACAATCTTTGTGTAGTTGCCGACATTTTGGAGATCACACAAATACAAACCGCTTCGGGTTCTCAATTCAATTGTTCTAATCATACTCAAACAATCCATAAATATACGATTATAACCTGCCGATGCTGCAGGCATGTAAGTAAATCGCAACACAGACCTCGCGAGGTTCAAAGGGCAAGTAGGTATCTCAAAGGTGCTTTCATTTCCACCAGCGGTGGTGAGAGTAATATTCGCTGAGCCTTCTCGGCTGGTAAGTTTATTCAACTCATACTTTCCCGTGAGCAGTTCCTTAGCCTGATGGACGAGTTCGCCACCGTATTGGACTGACATTTTTTCTTTTTTTGCTTGTGGTTCTATATCTTATAAATAGAAAAAAAATAAATAACTATAATATTAACGAGATTTGAGCATATTAAAAAATGAATCAAATAAATTAAAATAATTCGTCTCGCGATAAATCAACAAAGTCATTACAATACCGAGACCGTTTAGGTTTATTGGTTGGTCGTTTTCGTCAGTTAAGTAAAACCTAAATACGTTGTTTGAATTAGCTGATAGTCTTTTACCATACTCTGACCCGCTTCCATCGTAGATAACAGAGCCAAACGGGATTTCGTTAGCGGTATATATCTCCTGTAATACGTGGTTATTACCCTCTCCAATGATGTCAATTTGTAGATACAATGTTTTTTCACCAGTCAAGATTATTACATTCGGCGACCTAATGGTATTATTAGCAAAGAAATATGTTGAGCCACGGTCAAAACCCATGACTTCGTGGATACGAGTTTCGCCATCAAATATAAACCGTGGTTGGATGCATCCGTTGTTCGCTACGGTAAATAATAACTTGCCGTCTTCTGGGTCGGTATTCGTGTTGTTGCTAGTTATTGTGTATGTGTAATGGTTTGGACTGTCTGCGGTTAGCACCTCGGCCAGCTTATTTTTTAAGTTGTTCATTGTGTAGTTACCCTCGGGTATCGTAATGAGTGCCTCATAGCCATCTTCACTCAGAGTAAAAGTGTTGTAAGGACTTGCCACAGAGTAATATGATTTCGGCACGTATATATGAAGTATTTTACAATGTGACGGGTTGTCTAGCCCTTTCATATCAATGGAGTGAGTGAAATCGCTGTCTGTGCCATTTATCCTATTTTTGCTGTTGACATAGTAAATGTTAGAGCTCCTGCCACCCCTATACTCCATCGCACCTATGCAATGAAAAATATATTTTTTGTTTTAATTGCTTCAAATAAAAGTATCAAAGCCGTAGCCATTCTGTGCTTTTAACTTCTCCGCTTCCTTCTTTTTCAAATCGGTCCATCCACTGGCGAATTTAAATCTGATTCCTTTCGCCCGCTCTAAAAGAAATCGCATTGAGTGCCACCCGCAAGTATCTGAGGTGTCTGATTGTTGTTTTACTTCATTAATCTTCATTAATAAATAACTATCAGGACGGCTTTTATCTAACAGTTGTTTCATTTGGTGTTGGAAAAGTTCAGTCGGCTCATATTCTGCTAGCGGGTCATAAACTTCAACAGCCCTGTCTCCATTCAAAGAAATCCAAACTGCTATCCAGTGTGAGCCACCTTGATTATGGCGGTCCAAGTTCATTATGAAACCGTATCGCTTTCTGCTTCCTGGGTTCAAAGTGTTGAGTTGGTCGCTTGGAACTGTGCCGAGAAACCACTTATGTTTTTTCATAATCTCGTTTATTTCGTGTGTCATTAAACCTCTATGGGGATCTGAGGTGGGGCCTGTTCCATCTTGTGGAGTATCGTTTTCTAAGGGTGGTGGTTGTGTATCTGCTTGTTGTTGGTCGGATGCTTGTTGTTGGTCGGGTGCTTGTTGTTGGTCGGGTTCTTGTTGTTTCACTTCTGGGGGTGGTGCTTGTCCCTGCGTCAACTCAAATATTAGCTGTTTAGCCTCTGGCAAATTAGGGGCTGGTTGTTGTGTCATTGGTGTGGTGGGTGAATGTTTTTTCTGGGGTGTTTTCTTTTCTTTGGTCTTAGCTTCTTTTAGAAGTTTATCTAGTCTGTCCCAACAATCCTCAGGAGAAGTTATGTTTTCGGTAAATTTTTGAGTGTATAACCATTGTTTCAATGTCTCGGAATAATAATTTTTCTTTTTACCTTTTGGTTTTACAATTTTAATATCAATACCTGCTTTTATGAGACTGGATACTACGGAGTTATGTTTAGATTTTCCAGCATTAGCTCGCATTAATCTCACACCATCTGAAAACATAGCATCAATAATTCCTTTTCTCGTTTCGTCTTCCAAATCTTTTGCTTGCTTATTTACTTCAACAGTTATATCCGTTATTCCCACTTGGAGATGATTGTGGATTGTGTTTTTTTGGTATTTTTTCTTCAATAGGTGCTGTTAAAAGTCCTTGCTTAGTTCTCAGTAATTCATCGATAAGTCGTTGCTCTTTCCTGAGTTCTCGGTCCTTTTCATCCTGTCTTTCTTTTATGTCGGCTAATTCTTTGCGGTGTTGCCTCTTCCTTTCCTGGTCTTTTTCTTCAATGTCCGCTTTCTCCTTCTTGTCTATGGCTTCTATCTTTTCATATTTCTCCTGTTTTAGTTTATCTAAGTGGTCTTGAATTGCGGTTCGCGTGTTCTGTTCAATCTCCGACAGGCTTTGAACTTTTCGTAAGTCTTCCTTCTTTGTCTTCGCCCTCTTCGGTCTTCCTAAATATTTCATAAATAGCTTAACAATTTGAAGTGTTGATAAGTCATTTGTTTTCTTTCCAAAGTTTAGATATGCTCGTTTGCCTTTTACTTTGATATATGGACGACCATCTTTCGTTCTGTATATTCTAGGTGGTCGTTGTTTAAGTTCTTTCGTCGCAGAGACTTCGCCTCCGCACCTCCACGGGTTTTGGTCTTCATACTGTCATATATTATTAGTAAAAAAAAAAAAAATAGAATGTTTAGTTTTAATTTGGTCCACTGCGGGGGTTTGTAGGGGCTTGTCCCTACTAAAATTTAAGTGCTCCACAGCCTCGTTGCTTTCCTTATCCCATATCGCTCGCAACATTTTGAACTTTGTAAGCATAAGGAACACCAACTCTATCCAAAGCACCAGCTTAACGAGAGATTGTTTTTTCTTTTTTCAAATAGTTATTAATATTCCTAAATGTATTGCCGACCTTTTCCCAATTTACTTTCCCTTTTGCCCACAACCCTTTTGTTTCTTGCGACCAGTTTTCTTTTTTCCGCCCGCCATTGTGTTTGAGTTTCTTGTTACCAACTGTTGGAATGACTTCAACCCTTGTTGTTTTCACGACCATTATAATATATGAAAAAAAATAATTAAATTAAAATTACAAAAATCGTTTATTGAAATTAGTCCCGCAAGCGGGACAATTGACTATCGCAAGCGATAGTTGAAATTTTGCCTCAGTTCGTCAGATACCGCATCAACATATAAAAAGTTAAACCGTTCCTTGGTCGCCTCGTGATATTTTTCAATGAAGTATTCAAGGTCGTAGCCGAGGTCCAAATGTTTATACACGAGTTCTATTTTATCAATACTCTGTCCAGGAAAAATAAGAAGGTAGTCCAGCTGTTTAATCGCCTCAGGTCGTAAGTCGTTCAGATACTGACTGGACATAATCACCTTTGACTTGTAGTGTCTATTTTTTTTCAACAGGTCGCTTACAGACTTGTCCCTCAACCCACTACCCAAATCATCAAGGACGAAAACAACTTCGGGAGTTTGATACTTGGACGGTCTCTCCGCGGGTGCTTGCCCCTGCTTCTTCTCTTAATCCTTACCAAAATAAATAAACTTCGGCTTCGGTTCTTCTTTACCGTCTTGAACAATCTCGCCTTCTTCTTGTTCCTCATCTGGCGTATTGAGCTTGTCTAATTCGTAATCAATTACACTGTATCCGTCCGCTTTTAACTATGTGTATATCGCCATCGGGTTTCCCTTCTTCTTAAAGTGCTTCACCATTTCTTTGTAGATGTGGTCCTTGTGTATTGTGCTGGCTATAATAACAATCCGGGTCTTTTTGTCGGTCGTTCGTTTCAGGATTTCGAACAGTGCGGTAGTCTTGCCGCTCTTCTTTTTTGCAAGCAAGAATATATTAGCAAAGGGTTCATCAAAAAACTTATATCCTTTGGCTTTTTTGTCTCCTTCGCCATCATGCTTGACTACTCTCACTTTAATATTATTGATTTTCTCCATTGTAAGAGCTTTTTTTTCAAAAAACCTCCTACGACCTCAAAAAACTATATATAGAAAAATATATTTTTGTTTTAATCGCTTACCACAACGGAGGGGGTGCGGGGCTTGCCCCTGCTTAGCCAAGAAATTCTAAACAAATAACAATTCTTCCAGCTAGCTGGTCAGTCTCAATATTACCGCTGTCTGTTTTAAGAACTTTAAAACTGTATTGCCCGTCGGTCCAGCCTACTACCCCCAAATTGTAGCTGAGATTGGAAATGTTTGTCGAGTTGCTATCAGCGAATGTGCCAATAATCCCAATGCGGTCCATATAAAGGATTTTTGTTTTCGTCTCGGTTAAATTGTTCATATAGTGGATAAACTTGACATTCATTCTAGTCGGGGTAAAGTTCATTTGAATGTTTTTGTCGAATGTCTTGCTACCGCCAACAAAATCATTACTTAGAAAAATAATCCTCTGATATTTATAGTCCATTGTGATGCCCTCTATACTAATGCTCATAAACTTTTTATTAATTAATATTTCTGCTAGGACTGCTTGTGATTTCTATTCAAGGGTCAGCGATAAAAAATGAAAGTTGTATTTATTGCATTCAAAAAGGTATAGAAACAAAATTTAAATGTGTGTATAAGCCGATGAGTGACTGGTGTGTTAGTTTTGATGAAGCTATCCCGCTAATCTGTGCGGGTGATAGCTATTGGTATAAAACTCAACTATACGAGTGCTCACTTCTTTGAACTAGATGGCGATGGAAGGCAAATGCCAATCAATAGTGTTAAAATACCTACATAAGTGTTAGCAACCTCACACGGCAAGTTCTTTTCAGACAACCTCACGATACAAAGGGTTACAGTAGCGATAATGATAGCCATTTGAAACAGATACTTAATAAGTCTGCTATCAGTGGGCCTATTTTTTATACAACAACAATTCCAGTTATCTTCCAATTCGTGCTCTGTTTTTTTTTTTTCTCATTCTTTAATTCTACTTCAAGAACGCGAGACTTTAATTCGGGAGTTAGTTCGCCAACCATATCCATAATAGGGGACGGTCTGTGAATTCTAGTTGTATTATTGTTGGCCATTAGACGGAAAAGCGACTGCTCGGATTTCTGCTAATTGGTTCGCTTGGTCTTGTTTCCTTTTTCTAAATTAATCATCTTTTCCGCCATATGTTGAAAAGCACTTACCAATATTGGTATAAAACTTGTATATGATACTCCTTCTAAATTTTCATCTTCTCCTATTTTCATATCTGTCGCATCCACAAACTCTGGAAATATCTTTTTTACCTCATCCGCTATAAATCCACAGTTCTTCTTTTCTTTCTTCTCATCTGATTTCCAATAATGTGAACAACAATTTAATTTCATTAGTTTCTTATAATAATCGCCACATTCTAATGTCTTAATATCTGCTTTCAATCTTCTGTCTGACGAAAAACCCCAAGCCCCATTTTGTGAAACATAGTTATAAGCAGAACCGACATCGCCATTTGAATTTGGTGTAGACCAAGCATAAAGCTGTGTGCCACTCCATCCAATCGCCCCTCTGTTATTACCTCCCGCATTCGCCTTCAATACTATTCATGGCTCTGTGTTAATTGAGGGTCTTGTTCCTGATATGATTGAACCACCAGAGCCTGATGTCGTAACTGTGATACTACTGCTCGCCGATAATGTTGTTGCTGATACTCCCGCATTTGCCGTAATTGACTTTGAAGCTGTAATTGCCGTGTTGTTATTCTGAATAATTCAGTTGAAGCACCATAATAAAACACATGACTAGACCCCGAACTATCAACCTTGTATATTAATGTGCTATTAGCGATACCTAAACCATAAAATGCTGTTGTTGAACCTGTTCCGCCATCATATCAAACCAGTTTATTGTTTGCTACTCCACTTCTATCAATGAAAACACTTTTACCAGCTCCAACTATTATGTTGTCGCTTGTTGTTATTGCCTTTGTTGTTAATAGACCTGCTGTGTTTATACTCATCGCCTCGGTCATTGTTACAGTTCCTGCCAGTGCGACGCCTGAGGCATAATTGAAACTGAGTTTATCCAGATACTTTGCTATTTGAAAGTTTGAACACGTATATGATGAAAGAATATTTGTCCCGTTAAAATAACAATCAAAATACAAATTAATATTATTTTGCCCCCAGTTCAACAATTGGAATGTGGGATAAACTGATGTATTAACAAAGGCTTGTATGTGCGGGCCGTTCATATTGCCGTTGGTTCCATATAACTCTAATCCTCCTGTTGCTCCTGTGCCTTTTGTATTCCTTCCTACTATACACGGGACACCTAATGAAGTTGCTAATATTCCGCTGAATTCTTTTGTTCCTGCTATTGTTTGAGTTCCAGTTAATTTTACATTCTGCCCGTCTAATGTATCCACATAAGTTTTATTTGCTCCGTCTGTTGAAGCCGATGGAGTGGCTAAGTTTGACAAAATTTGACTTTTCATATCAACTCCCGCATTCACCGTTATCAATCCGCTGGCCGTTAATGTTGTTCCCGTTAATCCCGCACTCGCTGTGATTAAACCGCTTGCCGTTATGGCTCCGCTGGTTGTTAATGTGTCGCGCGTCATATTTCTAATCAATGTTATATCATAATTAAATGTCTCATAATCAAAATACAAACTGGCTATACGGGGTTGGCTTCTAAATGAAGTTCCACCACTCCCCGTCTTATTCACTACAAATATGATATATCTAGCAGAAGTATTTGAAACGGGTGAATATGTTTTAGTTGTCTGTGAAGCCCAAGCCTCGCCACTCCTGCTATCCCATAATGTATATGTAATGTTGTCAGTGCTTACTCCAACATACCAAATGCTCGGTGTTGTTTCAATATAATTGGCAGACGAAGACCTAACATAATAATTTTTTATCCTGTATATTGCTCCTAAATCTATTTTTATGTACTCGCCAGTGTATGATATTCCTCCCCAAGTATTCGTGGTTGCGGGCACTCTTGTATAAACTCCTGTCGTGTCGTTGTAATATATGGCCGTAGTCCAATAATCGTTTTGGTTTGAGTTAAAGGCATAATACGCTGGATTGTATTTATTAGAAGCGGATGCGACAAATGGAGAAGGTGCTGAATTAGTTGTCATAGTCTGCGGGGCGGAATACATAGTAAAAGTTGAAGCACCCATTTTAACATCGCCTGTCATCGTCCCATCTGACAAAGCAAGGAAAGCCAATGACCCTATGGAATTTACCCAGATTGTTCCATTGTATGTTAATAATTGACCGTTTGCTGGTGTCGTTATTATTACGTCACTTAAAGCATCTATTGATTTTGTTCCTAGCAGTGTATCAAAGTCCGTATTCGCCCTTGCTGTCGTATAATATAGATTTCTTCCCTCTGCTAAGTTTGTTGTGCTCTTGGTCGCTAATAGTGTATCAAATCTCGCATTGGTGTAATATAAATTAGTGCCCTCTGCTAAATTTGTGGTGCTCTTGGTTGCCAGTCTCGTATCAAAATCTGTATTCGCTCGTGCTGTGGTGTAATAAAGGTTAGTGCCCTCGGCTAAGTTAGTAGTTGATTTTATAGCCAGTCGTGTGTCAAAATTTGAATTATCTCGTGCGGTGGTGTAATATAAATTAGTTCCCTCTGCTAAGTTTGTAGTTGATTTAGTAGCTAATTGTGTGTCAAACCTAGCATTAGTATAGTAAAGATGATTGCCTTCTGCTAAGTTAGTAGTTGATTTGAGTGCTAGTCGTGTGTCAAAGTCTGTATTTGCCCTTGCTGTCGTATAATATAAGTTTGTTCCCTCTGCTAAATTGGTGGTGCTCTTTGTCGCTAATTGGGTGTCAAACCTCGCAGTAGTGTAATAAAGGTTTGTTCCTTCTGCTAAGTTAGTGGTTGACTTGATGGCTAGCCGTGTGTCAAAGTCTGTATTCGCCCTCGCTGTGGTGTAATAAAGGTTAGTGCCCTCGGCTAAGTTAGTGGTTGATTTAGTTGCTAATTGAGTGTCAAATCTCGCATTGGTGTAATAAAGGTTTGTTCCCTCAGCTAAGTTTGTTGTGCTCTTTGTAGCTAATTGAGTGTCAAATCTCGCGTTCGTATAATAAAGGTTTGTCCCCTCGGCTAAGTTAGTGGTTGACCTGATGGCTAGCCGTGTGTCAAAGTCTGTATTCGCCCTCGCTGTGGTATAGTATAAATTGGTGCCTTCTTTTAAATCTGTTGTCGATTTGTTTGAAAATCTTGTGTCAAATCTTGCGGTTGTGTAATATAAATTGGTTCCTTCTTTGATGTCTGCCGTGCATTTGGTAGCAAGTCGTGTATCAAATCGCACATCGGTATAATAAAGATTTACCGGGTCAGCATCTTCTGGCACTCTATCTGTGTTTAAGCCAATAATATTAGTGTTCGTTAAGTCAAGGTTTGCGATTGATAGGCTGTCTGTCGCAATTTCATTCAAGCCTAATAAACTTTTGAATCGACTCATTATTATACTGTCTACGACCGTAGGTTGTATATTAAAGAAATTGTTTATTAATAAAAACTAAATAATATTATTTTGTATGATAATATAAACAAGTCATAAAATGCCAAGAAGTAATAGAGAGGTTGGGATGAAGAATCTTGAAAAGGGTTGGGAGGCGAAGAAGAAACAGGCTAAGCAAAGAAAAATTGAGAGGGCTAAGGAATTACTCGCGGAGGAAGAGGCTAAGAATGTAAAAGAAATGAATGACGACGAAAAGATTGACCACATTACTAAGAAGCAGTTGGCGCGGGATATGATAGATGGTAGGGACGGTGAGCCGATCGAGGAAAGCAGTGAAAGCGATGAAGAGGTTGAACATGACTTTGTTGATATTGTCGCACGACGGGTTGCGGGTATAAAATTAAAGACTAAGCAGAAGAAGGAGAAAGAAGGAAAAGAAAGCGGTGAAAAAGAAAGTGGAAGAAAGCGAGGACAGCGATGATAGCGAGGAGGAGGAAGAAGAGGAAGAGCCCGAGCCTAAGAAGGGAGGCTCCACCTATGGTGGAGGTTCGTCCTATGGACGGAACAAAGGAAAGAAGTCAAACATATCAGTTAATGTTTATAATCAACAGCCCGAGAAACCAAAAAAAGAAAATAATGATACATCTAAGATATTTTAAAGTTTTAATATATATGAGTAAGATAAAAAACCTACCACTTGATGTTAGTTTACACATTATGGACCATCTATATAATCGTTTTGAGTATGACTTCGATAGCTGTTACGTGTGTGGATTGAGCTTGTGTTTAGCTAACAGACAGATTACAGCGATTGATGATACATTCGACCGATTTTATACTTACGAGTTTTGTTCTAATTATTGTTTCGAACTAGAAAAAAAAGAAAGAGTAAGATATAGAGATAAAACATTAGGTGTGATAAAGTATTAGAACTAACAGAGGTGATGGATAATAAACATACAGGAAACAATACAGATGAAATTGTGGATGATGAAGATGAAAGAAAGGAACAACAAGCACTTGAAATACATTACCAAAAAAGATTACCAACTGATAATGGAATACGATATGGGCGGACAAACCACTTAAACAAGTATTTGTAGATTTGGCGGATATGTCTAAACTTAAAGACAAGAAAGGAAATAAAGGCTATGCTTGGATGTTGTTTTGGATTGACACTCACAGTCGATTTTTAATTATTAAACCCCTTAAAAATAAAACAGCGAAAGAAGTTTATTTAGCTTTGAAATCAATACCTTATACACCGGAGAGCATTACGACTGATAGCGGGAGTGAATATAAAGGAGCGGTTAAAGATTATTTCAGAGAGAACAATATTGACCTCCGGACGGTTGAAGTTGGCGACCATCGGGCTCTTGCTATTGTCGACCGTGTTATACGGACTAAAAGAAGGTGGCTTGACATACTATTTGAAACTAATGGAAACTTTGACTGGCTTAGTTACATTTATGATATGGTTGATGCTTATAATATGCGATTTCATAGAACAATTCAAAATAGGCCGATAGATGTATTTAAGGGTGTTAATAAAAATAAACAACGAATTGACCGTGACAATTTAATTGACGAATTTCAAAAGGGTGATAAAGTCCGCCATGAGTTGAAAACACATTTATTTTCAAAAGGGGGAAAGCAGAATAGCAAACAGATATTCACAGTAGTGGGCCGTTCCGGGTTCAAGATTGTGCTTGGTAATGACGAACTAGTCAGCCCGAGAGAATTATTAAAAACAAAGTTTAACCAACCAGCGGATGAAGAAAAACAAATTAATGAACAAGTTAAAGAAATAACGAAGAAGAAAAAATAAAAGACCAGTTAAAAGAGAAGATGTTGATGAAGGAAATATAAGAACTTCAAATAGAATTAGAAAGAAGAAGAAGCAAATATTAGATTTATAAATTAAACACATTTAGTCCGATGAGGTTATCAAAATATTTATTTGATTTTTGATGAGTGGATTTATTATCTCTCCTATAAAAATTTCCACATTCGCATAATATTTTTTCATTCTTTCTTTTTGCTATTTTTTCTTTGTTATTTTCTCTGTATTGCTTGTCCATTTCTTTTTTTTTCTTATTTTATTATTTTCTCTCCATTGTTTTTTAGTTTGTTTTATTTTTTCTATGTTATTTTCACTATATAGTTTTTTTCTTTGTTCTATGATTTCTTGATTTTCTTTCCTATATTGATTTACGTTTTTCTTTATTTTATCTTTATTATCTTGATGGTATTGTTTATTATATTCTTGATTGTCTTCTCTCCACTCTTTCATAGTTCTTCCAGCAATTTGTTTATTTACGCAATTTTCACTTCCTCTAATTATTTCTCCTTCTCGCTTACAAAGTTCAATTTTGTTATTACAAGGAAACATCTCAATAAGTTCAATGTAGTTATCATCATATTTCAAAATCTCAAAACAAGATGTAGATTTTTTTTATATTCATAGTCCTTTCTATGTTGATACAATCTTTTATGTAGCGGGTTTGTAGTAGAACCGATATATATTTGGTCGGTCTGGTGTGAACGAATAGCATAAATCTTTCCTTGTTTGTAGTCTGGCATTTGTCTTTTGTCGTTCTTTGTTGTCTTATTATGTCTTATTATGTCCTTTTCTTTAATAGGAAATAATTTTTTGGTGGTTGATTTTGGTGGCGGTTTTTTAGCAATTTCCTTTTTTTATTTCGGGGACCAAAGGGCCGAAATGGTCATCGCAATAATTTTTATCGTAAATTGCGGGCAAAATTGGCGTTTTTTTTAAATATTTTTCTTGGAAGAAAAGACGAATCTTGTCTTTTTTGTCTTTTTTGTCTTTTTTTGTCGTGGACCTCACTCGTAAAACAATAAATCCCTCATAATATGTCTAGTAACCTCATACCAGATTTTGTAAAGGGAAAAGAAGAATGGATTGAGCAGTTTGAAGAAGGATATTCTAGGAAGAAATTGACAGAAATGAAGATAAAAGCGATGAAAGAGATTGAGAAAGATGAAGAGATTATTGAAGAGATGAAGAAGGAATTGGAGAAGAAGAAAGAAAGACTTGGAGCGATTGACGAAGTTTTGATTACGAAGAAGAAGGAACAAGAAGAGATTGAAGAAGACTTGATGAAAGACAGAAGAAGAAAGAAAAGATTGAGACAGATTGAAGGCGAAAGAAGATTGATGAAGCAGTGGAAGAAGCAGAATAAAGGACTGATTGATAGTGACGAGATTGAAAAAATTGAAACCCTTGTTGAGAAGGGTAATTCCTTTACAAAAGCCTTTTAATGATAAAACAAAAAAAATGACTTAAATGAGGGTAGCCCAAATATGAATAGGGCATTACGGTGAGGTCGCAAAATAACTGATTTTATATCTAGCCCCCTTGCGGGCAATATCTAGTCCCTATAGTGGGCAATATCTACAATATCGACAATATCTAGTCCCCATAGTGGGCAATATCTGAAATATCTACAATATATAGTGAAGGAGACTTTAAAAACCCTACCTCATACAGTATGTGTGATGGTAGGTTTTGTGCGGTGGGTGGCGGTGGCGACGCGTACGACTGCTAAGGTAATTTCCTTCTTCCTTTCTTGATTTCTCTTTGATTTCTTTATGATTTCGTTTGTTGATGAAAAAGAGTGATTTGGACTGTGTAGGACACTTTTCATAGAGGGCATTTTTCTTAAAAATGACCCTATGAAAAGTGTAATCATCTTATTGTTTAACGAAATATAAAAAATGACGATTTGGGCTTAAAGACACTTTTTTGGGGCATTTTTCTAAAAAAAAATGACCCTAAAAAAAGTGTAATCATCTTCTTACATACTGAGACATGGATTCGTGCACGCACATCCATATACGTATTACGTATCTAAAATAAAACCCGACATATGAACGCAAATTACGCACGTTTGCTGGTAGATCTTGTCTCATGGAAGTTTATGATTCGGATTCTGAATTTACCGCTTTATGCGTGGCTGTTGCTAACCAGTCGATTACAGTAGGGGATCGGAGCTGTGTGGTCATCAGTAATAATAATCTCACCAATGTGGCTGCGTGTGCAACCTTGTTCAAAGAACCGGGCTCATATAACATAGGTTCTGGTTCTTGCAACATCGCGCATAACCCGCAGGGGATTACCGTCGAGTTGCTCCCATTCTTTATTTATTGCTCCAACTTCTTCTTTTCCGGTAATGTAAATGTGGGGGCGGGGAGCTGTAATGACTCCCCTCAGCTACCAGTTGAAGTGCGTATTGAAGGAACTACATTGATTGGGAAATGTGCTTTGGGTATTAATGGCATCGACGTCGGCGACGGAAGCTGCGACGCAGGTTCTGCCTGTTTCAGACTCTGAGGAAATCCTTTGATCATCGGCGCTGGTTCTTGCAATGGCAATAGTTCGTGTTTTTCGCGTCTTGCTACTAACCTGACGGTTGGTTCCAATTCTTGCAATGGTCTCGGCTCGTGCATCGATTATGGAATAGGAGGGGGAGAACGGGTTTTGATTGTGGGTAGTAATTCCTGTAATTGTCCCGGCTCCTGCGTCACAAATTCGTCGAGCTTGGTCATAATTGGTGACAGTGACTGCAATACTCCCAACGCATGCAGATATATCACTCCCGGCTGAAGCCTTAATTCATTGGAAACGTGCCTGACGTTCCTGAGGTTTCAATCGAAGCTTGAGCTACGCCAACTCCTGCGTCAACGACCATCCTTGACGATAAATAATATTTTCGTGTACGGTGCAGTTCACCGATGCAATTGCTCACACTCTCAGACTTCGAATTAATCTTCGCCGTATACACGTGGCATGGATACTGAAGAATGAGAAGACGAAAAGATAGAATGGAAACTAGTTAATAGTTGAGAGGTGAAGCGTAAAAAAAAGAGAACAGACCTTTATATTTGATAAGGATTAAAATACTAAAGGGGGAATAATATTAATATCTTTTTTTGCCATGGCACTATCAAATCTAAACCGTTTTTCCACAAACGTGGATCGAAGCCATACATAGAATGTGGAATGGATGCATTTCAAGTCACGGAAGCATCATTTCTGTAAGTCACCGTGGACAGTATTTTGATAAGTTGTATAGTTAATATGAATATATGATAAATATTATTGCAGAGTCCGGATGAAGCAGACAATCGCAAAAAAGCTCTGTTATTTAATACTTAAACTATCAATAATAAAACTCACAATCTGTATGCGCAGATATGTAAATATGTGCTACTTTAATATACCCCTGTGTCAGTTCAGACACACTAAGAGGCAGTTAATATAAATAGCCCTCTTAACCGGGTAACGATAATATTACTAGAAGTGGCAGTTACACTTTTTAGACAGGAATATGTTATCGTTAGGCCGGACAACGGGAATTAGCTGGTGTTTGCCTTGGTTGTTTTTGGTTCCGCTAGTCTCTCACATTTTCCCACCATCTTTGATCCTTATTTATATAAGCATAGAAGATTGGGTTACTAGTGAGCGGAGTGGCTTGGATTGGTTTCAGTAAAAGGATAGGCATCATTAAATATATTCTTTTAGACCAGAACCTGCAAAAGTGGAGTCTCATACTTGTTTTTCTTTTACGCTAATTCACTCAGTCCACTGACCCTATCATCAGTTCTTTGCCACGTATAACAAAGGAGAGAAGATGACTCCATTGCACAAGACTCATAGAGTGGCATAGAGGGAGGAGGTGTGTGTTCTGTACCTATTTTGCTCACGCTGAAGTTTACCACACACAAACGGTGGAAAGAACGTGTTGCAAACAAACACTTACGCATCATCCCAGTTGACACCTTTACACACCCACCCATTGTCTCCTCTTCCCACACAACACTGCAAACAGTAACAACTGTGTGAGGACAGTACACAGCAGTAGGAGAAGGGAGTAGAGTGTAATTGGTTGTGTGTGAAAGGGATCAGACTATCAGACCGAGCACTTTAACGACCGGCCAAAACCACCACTATCGTTGACATTTTACTGTTTTTGACTGGCCCGTTAGATTAATCCCGAACCCTAAGCAGGGACAAGGATGTAGTTTTAACTTTCAAGAATAGTTATTTAATACAGGGGTTAACCAGACCACGAGCGACTGTGCTCACGGCGGGCCCCTTTGCTAAGTTTAAGGGTTTTCGAGCACTAGGGCTATTTTTATGAGTAAAGTAAGGGCTTGGTTCAGGGCAGTGATGGCTATGGTCTCCAGTGCTTGTGAGCTGTGCTCATGACGAGCTGTGCTCACGACGTAAGTTTTTGAGGTCACTGAGGTTGCTGTGGAATGAACGCTGGTTTCATTTCTGTTTCAAGTGGTTTTGGTTTGCTTTCGGTAGTCGCGAGTGTGTCTCCGAGTCAGCCAAAAATTGGAAAAGAAGTAATACTGCTAGTCGAAACTTGAATCACCGCCGTAGATCATAGTATGGGGAAAAAAGGAAGTTGACAGAACAAGTCCAAACGTCAAATGTTAAATTTGGTAAAAAAGCCATTGTAAATAGGCCAGTGATATATTACTGTGGTCATTCAAGTGGCAAAACTTCCAATCAAATTTGAATTAGCGTTCAGATTTTGAATTAGTGGTTAGAAATACAATTAATTGTCAGATATTTGATTAGTGGTAGGAAATTAAATTAGTGGTCGTATTTCAACCGAACTAATTATTAATTTTTTAACTTGAAAAAAAAAATAAATTTACTAGCAGCTCCGGCCGCCCGCAGAGAATCATAGTATTAATATTAATAATATTAATATAAATAATGCTCGCTGAGGCTCGGCATCGTTTATTAATACAACACACTGAGCGTTGAACTGAACACAACTAAAATGAAAATCATAAATCATATTAATATTAATATTAATAACATTAATGAGCAACATTAATATTATTAATATTATTAATACTTAGTATATAAACCCAACTATCAATACTATATATAATAATATTAATTAATATATATAATTCAACTGTATTTATAAATACTTTTACGCAAACACTTTAATAAGAAAATACTTTCCACTCGCAGTGATGAGTGGGAAGTCAATAATAATTAGTCTACTGATGGTGATCAAGTTGGTTGTCTCAGTAGTATTAATAACAGACTGCAAGCTGAGTCTTGTCATGTCCTTACTCATTAATCACTCAGAGTCACTGTCTTCCTCATTCCCAAAGCGGCTGCCTTCTTCTCGTTATCTGAATCAGCACTGTCCGAGGCATCCTCCGACTCTGACTCTGACAATTCATCAGACTCAGAATCTGCACTTGTTGATTCTTCTTTGAGTTTTTGGATCAAATCGCCTTATCCTTGCTGTTCATTTGGCTGTCCTGGTTCAACGTAAACGAATCGATGAGGACGAATTGCGCTTCAATAGTAACTTCGAATTTTTCGTACTTTTCAGCATCAGGACACTCCCATGCAGCTATTTCTCCTGGTATCTTTGACTGATGAAACTTTTTCTTCAGCACCCAGGATGGTGCAAACTTTTTCGAAGCCAAGTCTTCATGGCTTTGCGCTGCTTTTGCGTTTCTCACTTACACCAAAAATATGAATCGAAACTTGGCTCTTGCCGCTCACGTCTTTGGCACATAATTCCACATCCATGACCCTACCAACGTAAAATACCTCAGGCCAGCAATAACAGCGAAAATCTGCGGTGCAAAGCAATCCTAGAGCGGGTAGATCCAGTTCTTGAAGTTGTGTGTTGACTGCCTGCAGCTTGTTGGGATTACGACACAGACTTTGCCACTCCAAAACTTTCGTGAATAGGTCTTGAGGCTCTTCCGTAGTAGACTGTTGCGCATGCACGACAGGTACGGATGGGTGGGCCTGGCCCACAGAAGTAGTAGTACTAGTAGTAGTAGTAGTAGTAGTAGAAGTAGTAGTAGTAGTAGTGGTAGTAGTAGTAGTAGTAGTAGCAGCAGCAGCAGTCGGCTGTTGTCCCTTGACTGGAACGGATGAGCGGCCGCGGGCCTCAGCAGTAGTAGTAGAAACAGTAGCAGTGGCAGCAGTAGCAATAGGCTGTTCCACCTTCACACTTGGTACGGATGGTCGGGCCTCAGCAGTAGTAGTAGAAACAGTAGCAATGGCAGCAGTAGCAATAGGCTGTTCCACCTTGACACTTGGTACGGATGGTCGGGCCACAGTAGCAGTAGCTGCAACAGGCTTTTGCACATTGACAGGTACGGATGGCTGAGCCACCGCAGTAGTAGTAGTAGCAGTAGCAATGCCAACAGTAGTATTGCCAATATGCTTTTGCTTTTTGTAGGATTCAAACTGTTCATGCTCGATATTATCAACTTCAGACAACCAGGCTTGTCGTGCGGCGGCTGCCCGGGCCTAGGGCGCAAGTAGTTTGGGCATGTTGCGACTGCCTTCATCATCATCATGACTGTCCGAAACTATGACGTATTCCTTTTTTTCTTGCTTCTTTACAGCCAAAGCTGCGGCCGCCACCGGCATGAGCACCTTGATTGCGCCAGGATGGTGAAGATTCTTGAGCTGTCGGCGCTTCTTCCTCCCAGGTACATGAGTGTGCCCAGTGCGTTCATAGATAGCATCGAACGGGTGCGGCTTTGGGTAGGACGTCTTTGTGTCCATCCATCTCCTTGAAGATTTCCTCACATTCGGCCGCATACAATGCCTAAGTATGCATCCATCAACTTATGTATACGCTGCTGCCACCTCCCTTCTCCCCCCTCCCCCCCTAAAAAAAACCAAACAAAACAAAACAAAAACAAACAAACAACAATAAATTGCACAACAACAAATTAAACAACAACAAACAACAACAAACAACAACAAATTAAACAACAAACAGCAACAAACAACAAACCAACAACAAACCAACAACAAACCAACAACAAACCAACAACAAACCAACAAACAACAAACAGCAAACAGCAAACAACAAACAACAAACAACAAACAAACAAAACAACAAAACAAACACAGAACAGCACATGTATGTATAGCATTGTATTTACGTATACCATGCTTCTCTTCTTGCCACGTTGTGGCTGACCAGCCTCAGCCGCCTCTTCCTTTTCTTTTTCTTCACGCCGTATTTCGAAGGCAAACTTCCAGATTTGCTGGCCCTCGTCTGGATCAAGCTTGATTTTTGTCCCTTCAGCCGTCCACGTAGATGCTGCGCCTGCATATTATTACGTAAAATTTACATGCATACATTGATAAACAAAACATACTCATAGACAGCATGCAGGAACATACATATATTGACAACAAAGTATGTCACTAGAAATGTAAAAGGAGGAAGATAAACAGACCATCTCCTAATTTCAGCCGGAGGAATTCGTTAGCTTTCTTGATCAGCGCGTTGCTGAACTTTGAAGGCTGAAGGCTCTCCATACTTTTGGACTCCTGTATGTGTGTGAGTTTGAATCTGTGTATGTGTAGCCCCTACTAAGAGAGAGAGAGAGAGAGAGACTAGAGAGAGAGAGAGAGACGAGAGAGAGAGAGAGAGAGAGAGAGAGAGAGAGAGTATTACCCTTTTGAGTTTCTCCTTGTTGCGCTGCACCTCCACGTAGCACATAAAACGTTGACAGCGTCCCCAGCAAGTGCTTCGAGCTCTTGCCAAAGTTCTCCCACCCTCTCGCGTGTCACATACTCTTCTTGCTGTTTCATGCAATTGTTTTGAAGTTTGCTTCCGGGTCGTCATAAGATAGACCTGTGCAAAAGCAAACAATCATTTCTCTCTCTGAGTCTCTCTCTCTCTCTCTGAGACTCTCTCTCTCTCTATCTCTCTCTTCTCTCTCTTCTCTCTCACACTCTCACTCTCACAACAGGAGGCGTGGTGTGTATATACATATATATATATATATATATATATATATATATATATATATATATACCTCCATCAGGCTTGTTTCTGCCTTTTGCATTTAGTCGAACGACTTTTTCAGCTTTTTTCGCGCCTTGATGAGTGCCACCTTTTTGCGGTTAATCTGTTTCTTGATGTTGTAGGCTTGCGTCTACGTGATCATTCAACCACTCCGCCACCCCTTCGCTTGTGGGAGTCTTGGACGCTACCAAGGGATCCTTGGCTAAATCTTTCACACATTGCGCACAAATTTGTTGGGGAATGGCAAAACCATACAGGATTGAGGCAAAACATCACAGGATTGAGGCAAAACATCACAGGAGGGAGGGGATTTCTTTTCCAGGGGGGGAGAGACGCGCGCTTACAAACGCAAGTTTCATGGCTTTTTGCGTTTTCGATAGCTGTCATGATCAGAAACAATTCCTCTTTGCAACGTTGTATATTGTGTTTGTCTTGTGTTCTATTGTGTTTGTCTTGTCTTCTACGATAGGCTTGCATTTTTTGTGTTCCCTTTCTGTACCCTTGAAGTTCAATGACTAGAATTCTGACCCAAACCCAATATCTCTTTGCAACGTTGTACATTGTGTTTGTCCTGTGTTCTATTGTGTTTGTCTTGTCTTCTATGACAGGCTTGCATTTGTTGTCTTCCCTTTCTGTACCCTTGAAGTTGAATGACTAGAATTCTGACCCAAAC
>WBZZ01004208.1:55000-62500 GCA_019918135.1 Paulinella micropora | reverse complement strand
GTGCTCAGGTACGACAGTATATAATCTATAGTAAAAAATAATTTAATGAAAGTTTCAGAGAACATTTCATTTTCGAGAACATCATCCCAGGACTTGGAAAGGGTCATACCCGGGAACACCATCGCTCAATACACTAGCGATCCCCGTATACTGTGTAGTATCATCGTCGATCGACCTTTCGCACTCGTATGTTGCGATCGAATGCCAAGTTATATCACTGAGTCTTTTTAATATTCATATTGATAACTGATGATGCATGATCAAATCATGATACGCCGTGGGCAATCAACCAGTTTGTTTGAGACGCATAAAGAAAAATAGTTTCCTTGTTACTGCCTTCGTCGTCTGGCGCGGATTTCTTTACCTGGTGGAGGACCACCAACAAAAGTCAGATCAAACTTTGACTGTTCGAGAATGTCCCAGATCTTATTAGGGATTCCGCCCAACGATAATTCAAAAGGGATATCACTCCTCTTGGCAGAGTCTGAATGGTCCACGCAGTGTAATCCTTGTCTCTGGGAGTAATTGTATCATCCCATGTCTCAAGACTTTTTGCGTCTTTATATACTGGTAGATAATGCCTTGCCTTTGGATCCTCAACCGGGTCCATACTTCTCCAAAACTGGAGTATCGGTTGTACTATTTTTGCGGCTGATGATATTTTGAGTGTCCGTGTGACACGCATCTGTCGTGGGACCGCCACGACCCGCATCAAGTATAAGTCTGAAAGGGTGTCATCAGCGACATGTTGTTCCGCTGGTCTCATCAGATAGAAAACATTTTTCACCCATGCGTTGGTTGCTATCGCATCGCCTTCCTTCCATCGCTCATGGACAATCTCAACGTTGCCCGCGTTTGGGTGTCCGTCCCCTCCTCCTCCTGGTGGACGTCCTTTGATCCCATCGACCTCATCGCCTTCCTCGGTTGGTCGTTGATAAGATCATTCCGCGCTCTCCTTAGCTGCGCCTCTGTGATCTTCTCCTTCTTTCCGCTATGCTCTCGCGGAGACTTGGACCGAGTCCCCACCGCGCTTATGCGGTCAGTCTTCTCCTTACTGTCCACCTCACTCTCCTCCTTCTCAGCTATCGGCGCCCGAAAAGCATCGTCTTGGTCTATGCCAGCCTCCTTGTGGATGGGCGGCACCTCTTTGAAATCATATTTCATCCGTGTTAACGCCTCCTCAACGGATTCATCTTCCAATAAGAAGGGATCACACTTAATCAGCCTTCTTACATTCACAATTTGCACCTTCCCTCTACCCCTGATATTGTAGTTCAGAGGTCCCGTCTGTTCCATAATCTGATAAGGTCCTTTCCAGTGAGTGAACAGCTTAGAGCTGACTCCTTTCGGGACCTGAGGATGATACAACAGTACAATATCCCCGACCTGGAATTTGATCTGATCCAAGTGCGCTTGTCGCACCCCTTCAGCGTCAGTCTTTCGCACGGGATGCATGCATCCACCGCCTGATCTATCTCCTCCTTCATCTTCTTCCACCAGAATCGCCTCGCTACGAACATGTGAGTTCGTTGTCGACCCGGATGCGCCAAAAGTGGGCAATTGTGGGCTGCGACAAATGTAAATCGTCTCAGACTCTCCGGTACCCAAAGGGTCCATTTGTCCGGCTGTGACGCATAGCGACCGTGAAGGCCCTTGTACCACAGTAGACCATCTCTCCATCCCATCTCATTTATCTGATATTTGATCGCTTTCGTCATTTTCAGCTCATCCGGGTTCTGATATAATTGTATGAGTTCCTTAAACTCCGGATCTTGAGCCTGTTGTTGCCTCCATGCGGTAGGCGAGGCTATATGGATAGTATCATCTTCTAGCCGTATCCCGATTCTTTCCGGGTCATCGTCTAGGTCACTTCTCCGCTCTTGAGGAGGCTCCGCATAAACATCCTGCGTCTCCTCTTCCTCTCTTATGTTCGCCTTCGCATTCTCATATACCTCATAGGACCACTCAGCGTCCTTCTGGGTATGTAGCTCACAACATATCCCGTGATCCGGGCCTTGTGGACTGTACCGTAGACCTGTGCGGTCATATCGGACTCCACTCGCCATCTCCATCGCCTCAATGTGGCTGACCTCATACACCTTGTCAGTGGACAAGTCTTCCATCTCCACCGTGGACACCAACGCCGGAGTTAAACTCCAGCCTAGAGAGGCTATCAGCGACCACATTTCGCTTCCCCGGTAGATGGACCATTGTAAAATCGAAACAAGACAAGAACGCTTGCCACCGCGCCAGCCGTCCCGTCTGTTCATGATTCATCAACCATAACAGGTTATGATGATCAGTTCTGACAGTAAATTGAGGTCCTCCCCACAAATACTCTCCGAGCCTCTTGAGGGCCCACACCACCGCTAACGCCTCTCTTTGCCTTGTGCAATAGTTTCTCTCCGCCGCACACAACTTCCTACTAATAAACATGATTGGGCGTAATTTCTTCTCCTCATCCTCTTGTTGTAATACAGCCCCAATCGCAAACTTAGATGCGTCTGTATCGACTACGAATTGTTTCGTAAAGTCGGGCATCGTTAACACCAGTCCTCCGTCTTTCGGGTTTTTATAAATAAGATCTTTGAGCGCATGAAACGCTTGCAAAGCCTCTTCGCCCCACTTCTCAAAGTCTCCCAAAATCTATCGTTTTCTCCAGCTTAGCCCGTGTTGCACCCCAATCGGGTATAAACTGGCTATAGTATTGCGCCATCGCAAGGAATGAGTGCAATTCAGTGCGGTTCTTTGGTATCGGTCGATTCATAATCTCCTCCCTCTTCTCTTTGGATATCGAGACTCGATTATGGGAGATCTCGTACCCTAAGTATGTCACACTCGTCTTGGCAAGTTGACACTTCTTTAGATTGCACTTCAGGCCAAAAGCTCCGATGCGCCTGAATATATCGGACAAATGATCGATATGCTCCTCTATTGTGTTAGAGTATACGATAATGTCATCGATATAGCAAAATGCATATTCTCCCGCCTTCTGTCCCCGCCTTCTCATAAAGCCTCCGTCAGACAAATCATCGTACTGACTGCTCAACATCTTCTGCATCGCCTTCTGGAAAAGTCCTGGGGCTTGCTTGAGACCCATCGGAAGCACTTTCCATTGGTATATTTCCATACCCACCACAAACGCCGTCAGCCATCTGGACTTTTCCTCCAGTGGTATCTGCCAGAAGCCATTCTTAAGGTCAATGACCGAATAGAATTTTGCATTCCGCAGTACTCTCCTTCCTTCTTCTAATGTCGGGAGAGGATTTCTCTCTTCCTCCAGCACCTTGTTAACACGAGCATAGTTAACTGTCAGGCGCCATTCTCCTCCTGGCTTCGGCACTATTCTCGGTTGTGAGACTATTGGAGATGTTGATCTCTCAATAAAGTCTTCATTGAGCAGCTGTCTTGCTAGCTCCTCCGCTATCTTCGCCTCATGTATACTCGAATTCGCCCTTCGTGGTGCCGGTGACGGCTCCGCACCCGGTATTTTGTAAATAACCGCAGTGAAATCTTCAGGCTTGACACCACCTGCATGTGGAGGGTCAAAAATTTCCTTGTTCGCCTCTAATTTGGCTTTTAAAAGCTCCTTCTCCTTCTCCGTGCCTACTCCTTCTTCCAAAATTTTCCGCGCCGCTTGAAAATCTTCATCAGACATCTTCTTATGTTGCTTGAGGGGTTCTCTGTCCTCCTCCAAGCCTAAGTCCTCTTCCGAGACATCATCTAGGCCCGTCTTTTCATACGTGACCGTGTCCGGCTCATCATCTTTATCGAGCTCCACCAGCATGTCAATGAGTCTCGCGTATTGCAAAGGAGTTTTACGGGTGTAAAACCATCAAAGCATGTGAATGCTTTCGGTATCAATTTCAACTTGTCGAGGTCTTTGAGCTTCCGCTTGTATGCACTGCTCTGCTCACGAGTTCCCATACGACAAGCCACCACTAGCTGTTGCTTGCGAGAGGGTACCGGTATAGGATGATCAATAAGCCGGTCCCTTATTTCCTGCGCCCATATCGCCTTCTCATTATATGGCAGGATAATAGTATACGGCTTATTATTTTCGAATAAAGTCCGTAAGCATTTCTTCACTTCAGTTAGTGAACGCGGCCACGTCGGCTCGTCACCCCAGAAATCAGTAATAAAACTTTTAATAGTTTCTGGTGGATTATCCGGGATTCGCCCCGTTCTCCTTGGTACAAACGCCTCCATTTTTTCTTCTCCTACTTTCGCATGGAAACAGTATCCGTTAGTAATATGGACATCTGTTCCTACTCCTTCCGCGAATCTCGCCAACGACGGGCTTCTTTGTGGGACACATATAATCTCCTCCTTTCGCTTCTCGATTAAGTCATCAATAGGCTTTTTGTCCCAATGGCATGTCGGAACTGTGACAGTGCCCACTTGGGATTCCCAATTGTCGGTCCAGGACAGCTCATCCGGTCTTACGACATGGGGGTGAACATACACCTCAAGTGCCTCATGTGCGATGGCCATCTTTTTGTGATCCGTCGCTAGACTCGGCTCATAAGCCTCATAAGAGTCAGTAGCGTTGAAGGGATCAATATCCTTCTTTTCTCCTCTTTTTACTCCACATATCACTCGCCGTGCGGCGCAATCAATCACAGCCCCCATCGTAGCCAATTGGTCATACGATAGTAATATTGACCCGTGGTAACAGGGGACGACATAAAGGTCCATGCGGTATACTCGTGCGGATTTTAATTTAAAGGTCAGTGTGATGATTCCCGTGATGACCGTCCGGCTACCCACTCCCTTCAGAGTGCCAGTCGAATTTTTCATATTTCCGTCCACCCAGTCCCTGTATCGATTTAAAAACTTCCGGCCGACAATATTAATATTCACCATCGTATCATTACCAACTTTTAATATTGTCTTCAATGTTTCACAATAAAGTTCCGTATAACACAGAGCATCGGGCCTGTGTATATTGACTGCGAGAACAAGAACTTTACGTTCCAAATTTTGGAGTCTTGTCTCTATTACTAAGCTTTTCAACTCCTCCTTCTTCTCCTGCTTCACCTCATTAACATTGTTATTATTCTGCGGTACTGGTGCGTTTACTATGTGAGCGACATTGTCTTGTGGCACTTGAGTACACACATTATCTTTTTGCTCGCCACCCGCCGCGATCGTAGACATTGAGTCTGTTCGTGGTTGTTTGCTTGACCGAGGCGATACGTCTGCCATTGGCCTCCTCGCCTCCATCGCAAGTCTCGCCTTCCTATTTGCATCAGTTATCATTGGTAACCGTGATGTATGAACGGGTATGAGACTACCTTGGGGCTGCAGTCTCTGTGTACCCACATCTTTGTATTCAGATTGAGGAAGCGTTGGCCCATTCTGCACAACAGCATTAGAAAGCACTGTGACTTTAGAGTTAAACTTCACAGTCTTCTCCTTCCTCTTTTCTTCCCCCTCCAGTCATTCCACCACCTCGAAACGTTTACCTTGAGTAGTGTCCGGGTGGGATGACGTATCGGTCTCCGAGGCCGTGTTGGCCTGAGCTCGACCGAAATTCGGGTTGGAGCTTGCCCATGAGCCTCCTCCTCCTCTGGGTGGGGGGGCTGGAGCTCGAACAGCTCTCCCTCCATAAGGGGTATATCCCCGACCTCCTCCTCTTCCTCTCTGAGGGGTTCCTTGCCACCTCGAGGCTCCTCTCCATGTTCCTCCTCCTCGTCCTCCTCCTGCTCCTCCTCCTCGTCCTCCTGCTCCTGCTCCTCCTCCTCGTCCTCTTTGAGAAGCCTTTAAGTTCTTTTGTCTCTCCCTTTCCTCCTTCTTCTCCTTCATCCTCTTCATGTAGGTAATGATTGCCTCTCGTAACTCCTCATCATCACACATATTGGCATACCAACCTTCGTTCGCAGCGGCAATCTGAAGCATATTGAAAAGGCCCGGTTCCTTGCCTTCCGTCCTGCTCAGAAAATTTGCCCTTGCTGTTGGGTTCTGCCTATCATGATTGAAAGAGCAGTCTCTGTTCTCCATCTGTGCCTTACACTGCAAGCCCGCGAACCACCTCCAACATGCGGTCTTCAGGTCTGGCTCTCTCTGACTCTTCCAACCGGCAACTCTGTTTGTGTACGTGGCTTGTGCGCCAACAGGTACACTGCCTGCCTGTGCCGTATGTGCCTCCGTGAGCGAGTCCATGTTTGAGCATGCACTCATCACTTCTTGAAACAGTGCTGACGGAGCAACGCTTTGAACCGTATTTTCGAACACGTGTGTCTCGAGGAAGTTCTTGGACTTCACTGAGCTAAACGTCGAGCATTGCTGTATGAGCTGAGTAAGCTTACTCGGGTTAACTGTGTGTAACGCCGAGAAGAAATAGAGGATGATCGACTTGCGGCCATAGAATAGCCCATAGGAGGAAACTACCTCCGTAAGGGTCGCCGCCAAGCCAACAGCACTCCTCAAACTCATCGCCACTGTCTCAAAGATTTCAAATCCTATGAGAGTACCAGTGCAGAGATGCTGGTATCCATGAGATTGAAAATATGAAATGAGTGTGGCCACCGCCAGTTCACACTGAGCGTCTAGGCCTGTTGCATTGTTTCTCTTAATCTCCTCCTTCTTTCTCAAAAACTTGTACTGTGTCAGATCAAATCCCTCCGAGACTAGAGATTGGTCAAAAACAGTAACAAGGGCCTCGTATTCCTGCGTTTCGTCGCAAGGAAAAGCCTTCATGCAGGCATTGATCTCTTTGAGCTTGCTCAAAAGCGAGGCATCAGAGTCTTTGTCTGAGCTCGTCTTGGCATATAGCATGAGACTTGCCACTCCTCCTTTCTTCCCCTTGAAGGCATTTATGATGTTCTGTCTGTCCTTCTTCTCCGTGTTTGTGACCACCACCGTAGTTGAGCCCGAGGGTGCAGGGGCTGGTGGGGCAGGAGCTGGTGGGGTCAAATATGTCGAAGGGTGTGTCTTTTGCACCACTCACTTTTGCTTTCATTCTCTCCAGTCTCATCGACTTCTCGAACTCCTCATTCTCTTTCGCCTTCTTCTTCTCAGATATCACCAGCTTTTGAGCATGAGTGATAAAGGCCACCAATTCAGAAGCAGATATGAGAAAATCATATTTCTCCACATATTGATCAACACTTGCTTTATTGGCGACAGGTGGTGCGTTACTAAGTGATTTAAGGACAGAGTGATCCTTGGTAGGAATCCATCTCTTCCATGCCTCCTTATGCAGTAACGCACCCATCAACAGTCTGATCTTGGTCAGAACTCTGTCGGTCTTCTCTAACTCATCAATCACAGGATGAGTTTCTCCTGCTGCCTTGATGCTTTTTTCCATCTCTGCCTTCCCCTCCTCCAAGGCCTTCATTTCCATCGTAAAAAAATGAAATATGCCACTCGAGTTTTTCGAACCCAGATTGGTCTTCATTTTTGTTACATCGACTGCCTCCTGACCAGTCGCGAGGAATCTGGCTATTGCTCTTGGGTGTGTGTACTGGAGGTAACCCTCACATCGTGGGCCGTATG
>WBZZ01004208.1:0-17500 GCA_019918135.1 Paulinella micropora | reverse complement strand
ATATTGAACTGGTTCCCACTGCAATAATATCAATAATATGTTACTCATTGATTTCGTACTATGTAATAAAAGAGAACACGTTCTGTTTCAGAAAGGTTTTTAAAAAAAAGTATTATGCCACATGTTGAGGAAAACTACTGTAAATTGATGTGGGAACATATTTAAGGTATGCCTGAGATGCTAAGCTCACATGTTGGGTCTCGTTGGTTTTGTTTATGATTCTCTGTGGCTTGTTTGCGTTCTGGTGGGTAGTTGTGTGTATTGATGTTTAGGTTAGCGCTAGCATGTATATTTTTGAGTAATTGGGTTGTGTTGTTTGCCAATTGGCCATACATAGTAGGGGGTGATGCTTTTGCGTGGCGCTCTTGCATTTCTTTCATTTCGTTAAGCTGAAGTTTAGTTTCGTTCAGCTCTAGTCGGATTGAGTCTATGTTGGCTGTGAGCTGGTTGAGTTCTGTTTGGTGAGTTTGCAGTGTTTCCTCGTGTTTTTGTGATGTTTGTTGAGTCTGCTCCATTGCTTGTACGTGAATTTCGCTTTGCTGGTTGATTTTGTCTTCGAGTTGTTTTGTTCGGTTGCCTAGTGTTTCTAGTTTTCCGATAAAATGTTTCATGTCCTCGACTTGTTGTTGTCTGGCTTGTTCGAACATGGGTTTGAGGATATTTTCGAGCAAGGTGGCACTGAAGAGCGTCGTTGGTTGGAGTGTTGTTTCGTTGTTGCTGTTGTTGTTGTTGTTGTTGTTGTTATTGGTTGGTTCATGGGTTGTGTTGACGTTCGCGATCGGATCCGTTAGGTCTCCGTTGTTGTTGCCTGTGTCTAGTGTATCGCTGGTTCGTGGTCTGGTTGGTGTTTTGAGCAGGTTGGTGTTATTGTCGTGGTTGGTCTTTGCTCGGGTTTGGTTTGGGTCGTTGGCGATTTGTTCTTCGCTTTCTTCGTCTTCCCAGTCGGTGGAAAGGCGGCTTGTCATTTCCTTGCCTTTTCCCTTGGATTTTTTGCCTTTCTTCTTTTTTCTTTTTTGGAGAGAGGGAGCTTTGTTGGTTCCGTCGTTGATTTTTGGAGCTTGTTCTTGGGCTCGTTCGCTTCTTGTTGGTGTACTTTGTTGTTTTCGTTTCTTGACGGCCTCCATAACTTCTCAATGTTATAACGGATCTCTCTCTCTCTCTCTCTCTCTCTCTCTCTCTCTCTCTGTCTCTGTCTCTGTCTCTCTTTCACTCTCTTTCACTCTCTTTCTCTCTCTTTCTCTCTCTCTCCCTCTCTCTCGCTCTCTCGCTCTTTTCTCTCTCTCTCTCTCTCTCTCTCTCTCTCTCTCTCTCTCTCTATCTCTATCTCTCTCTCTCTCTCTGTGTATGTGTGTATGTATGTATGTATGTATGTGTGTATGTCTGTATGTGTGTATGTGTGTATGTGTGTATGTGTGTATGTCTGTATGTCTGTATGTATGTATGTATGTATGTATGTATGTATGTACGGGCGTACGTTTTATTGACATGCATGCATGCATGTATGTATGTATGTATGTATGCATGTATGTATGTATGTATGTATGTATGAATGTCATGTCTGATGTATGTACTGTATGCATGCATGCATGTATGTATGTATGTATGCATGTACTAGTTTTAATTTTATTGTTTCCATGTCATAGTTCAACTGTTGTTTGTGTAAATGTATGTATGTATGTATGTATGCACGGATGTATGTACGTATGTATGCTGGTACATTTTATTGACACACATGTATGTATGTATGTATGTATGTATGTATGTATGTGATATCATGATGTATGTAGTGTGTGCATGCATGTATGTATGTATGTATGTATGTATGTATGTATGTATGCATTTATGTATGTATGTATGTAATAGTTTGAATGTTATTGTTTTAATAAATTATGTTATAGTTCAACTGTTGTATGTGTAAATGTATGTGTGTATGTATATCTGTATGCATGTCTGTTTTGTTTTAAAAGTAAATGATTATTATTATTATTATTATTATTATTATTATTATTATTATTATTATTAAGTTATCATTATTATTATTATTATTATTATCATTATTGTTATTATTATTATTGTTATTATTATTATTATTGTTATTATCAAGTAAGCAAGGTTTAATGAGAACAGAAAGATAATAAAAACTAGTCTTTTTTCTCTTTTCCTTTTTCCCACAATTTTTCATCAACTTTCAATTTTAATTATTAACTTTGACACTTCACAGCCAAACGATACCCCTCCCATACCCGGGTATGATACCTGGGGTATGATACCCCCATCTTGCCCCACCCCCCCCAACCACCCCCGCCATTCATCCCCCCCCCCCCCCCCCCCCCATACCCCTGGATTATGAAACCCCCCCACCCCCCTCCCCCCCGAGGGGCATGGGGGGTGGGATGAATGGCGGGGGTGGTTGGGGGAGGGGGGGGAAGATGGGGGTATGTGGCCTTGGGGTATGATACCCGGGTATGGGAGGGGTATCGTTTGGCTGTGCTTGTGTTGTTTTCCTAGTTCCTGAAGAGAGTTTCACAATTAAATACCGTCCGCATTTTATTAAAAAGATTTTTAGATTTTTAATAAACAGACATCAATAACTCAAAATATTTTTGTTTGACTCGAAATGTCTCGAAATGAGGCGCCTCATGTAAAATAATTTTATTTGAGTCATGAGCGTTTCCTCGTGGAGACTGAGCTGATTCGATTACTACTGAGAATATTATGTAAAGGATGTATTTTTCCGAAGCCTTCAAGATATTCAAGTAATATAAAAGGAAAATACTCAGAGTCGTATTTTCAGTCATTGTCTGCTTATTAAAAACCCATAATTATTTAACATATGTACTTAGCTGCCCATCAAAAGTCTAATAAATGACCGCGAAGTTTTCACTTAATTTTAATGTACGATTAAATTTATTTAAATGACTACTTTGAATATTACACAAGAAAATAAATGTAGGTATGATGGTTTCTGCGTAGTAAGCATTCTTGCATCTTCGCCCTGCCTTCATGCCTCGTCCAAAGTCTGGAAACAAAAAGTGGAGGAAACTATCTAAGGGAAAGCAGCAGATTGCCTCTTCTAAGACAGCCAAAAGACAAGCACACCGTTTGGTGAATGCTGAAAAAGCCGAAAAGAGACTCAAGACCCAAGAAGCAAGAGAGCAGGAAAAGGAAAAGAAAGATGAAGAGAGTGAAGGAGATAGGGAGGAGGATGGAGAGACAGAGAGGGAGGAGAGTGTAGATGTAGAGAAAGATAGATTAGGAGTGCCGCAACACCATAGAATAGTCAACACATTCACATCACCAGACGGTAGACAGACATACACACAGCACAAGAGAGACCATAAAGACTACTTCTCTTCACAGTGTCACTTGCAACACCAGAGGTTAGGGAAAAGAAAAACGAGAAAGGTAAGAGGCAAGAAAAGAAGACAGTTATACAGGAGCTTAGCTTTCAGGCAGAGACACACTGTAGGTTTAGAAATGTAGAGGAGGAGGCGATGCAAGAGTTTGCTGCCGCATTTGACAAGTTTGTAGTGAGAGATGAACCCACAGACGAAGAAGTTAGGGCGACAGTAGACAGAGTGCTATTATATATGATGCAACATAACGCAAGTGAGAAGGAAGTAACAGATATATTAGCTGTTAGCAAACACCCACACATAAAAGGCAGCATGCTTAAGAATAGAAGGAAAAAGTTAGAGAAAGCAGCGCGGGAGGCATATGCATTACAGCTCAGTAGTGATAACAAGTGTGTAACAGCAGATTTAGGAAAGATTTTACAAAGTGTAGATAAGACTTACTTGCAGGATAGTGTAGATGAAGCTAAGCAAATAGACGAGCTAAGGATAGCTATAGCAGGCGATGGAGCTAAGGTAGGCAATTCACACAAAATAATAACGTTAGCTTTGAAGATGATGGTAGTAGACAAAGAGGGTCCTTTACTAGGCTTACTACCGTCCCCCACCTCCCCCGCGGGACTATTCACGATCGCGCAGTGCAAGACACGTGAAAAGTATGACGATCTAGAACAGAGACTGATGCCGACTCTAAAGTCCATGGCAACCCTCAGACAAACGGGCTGGTATTGCCCATCGCAGGCCAGGGGAATCAAAGTTCGTTGCAAATAGGAGACATGTCCTGGAATTCAGAAATGTCTGGTCACAAGGACGCGGGAAGTACATACTTTTGCTTGTAATGCAAGTGTACAAAGCACGAGCGTAGCAATCTTAGGAAAAGATGGGGCATTACTAGATATAGAAACGATGACGACATGGATGGAAGGAAGAAGGACGAGTCTCTCTTTTGGTTTGTGGAAGTCTGGGACATCATTCCGGACTTACTACACATTATGCTACGCGTGCACGGTCGTTTTTTTGGTAAGCTGCTCAAGGAAATCATGGAGGAGGAAGTGCAGGTTTTTTGGCCCTTCGGCAAGAAAGAATGTGCATTGTTGCCACGCAAAAAGGAAAACATTGTTGCCCGTCTGGAAGTTATTTTACACAATGCAGGCGTGTACGGAGTAAAAATCACTGTAGTCAAGGGCAGCGATGGTGCTAACACCTACGAATTCAGTGGCCACGAAAGTGGCCAAGTGCTACGGCGTCTCTTTGGACAAGTGCTGGAGGATAAAGTTGATTTTTCGTCGCTTCTTCATTTAGGTAGGTGGGACAGAATAAAGCAGTTTTGGAACGCATGGCACTGTCAGTGGTTGATAATGAACAATCCAGACACAATTTTTTCTCCGCAGCAAGCCTGGGAATGGCAGGAGTACACCACCACGGTGTTCAGACTGCTTACAGAGACAAGTGCGCAACCAATGCACCCCAAAATGGAATCAGGTGTATGGCAAATAAGGGGGGGGGGGGGGGGGGGGGAGGACAGCAGCACCCCGAGGCAAAGGTGCGGGATGCAAAGACTAAGCTCCCTGTGCGGGACCCATTGATCGGGTTTGGGCAGAGGGATGTTTTGTATAAAGACGTTATGCGGGTCCCTACATACCTCAACAACTTCATTACCCCTTACATACATTGGTTATGCTGCCACGCAAACGATTTCTTAGTTCGGCATGGTTCAATTTACTGGGCTTCTTGCCAATCATAACGGACAGAATTATTTTCGTTCTAACAGCCGGCGTAGTAACGGGTCTGTTCGTTCTCCACCCAGCTGTTCTTTCACAGTTTTTATGTTTATAGGGGAACCTGACGTTTCTTCGCCACCATGACGCGAAACCCGCGTTCACAGGCGCCCTTGGACACTGCCGTAGGCACCAAAGACTGGGGCCAATTTGATAACCCAAAATGCAAAGGCTTGATAATTTCTGGCGACCGGTTGTCTAGGCCGAGCAATGCCCCAAAAGCCATGTATACCCCTCGTGACTACCGAGACAGTAAGGCCAAGAGAAAGCACGCAACCACGCAGAACGAGTCGTCCCAAAGTGACAAAAAAGCATGCCAGCTGCAGGGCAAGTCAGACTCGTCCCAAAGTGTTAAAAAAAAACAGTGAATTTAGAATCTCTTTCATCGTTACCCAGTGGCAACGTTACTCAGTGGCATAGATTAGTATTTGACGCCATTTTTGCAAAGTTAAAGGGTTGGGCGCCTTCCGACAAGAATAGTTGGACTATCAAACAACATGTTCCTGTTCCTTTCAACCTGTCCTCTTTCGCTCGTGCTTTCACACCCCCCACTGCTCTTGCAGATAGCATAGAGATCACTCACAACATACCCCACCGCTTTGGCATCCATATCCTGGATGCTGTACTATCCCCAACGATAGCTCAATGGAAGAGTAAGTCGGTAATATAACCAAACACAGTCCTCAAAAAAGAGAATGATGTCTCGTTATATTAGCTCAGTGACGCAAAGACAAAAAGCCGCCAAAAGACCAGGATCAAATTGGCATTTCAGACGTGTCCGGCCAGACGAAATCTATAAATAAGTTTTTTACCGGATAATTCGGGGGGTGATGTCCACAGTATCCCCTCCCAGCTTTTTATGGCGGAACTTCGTTTCCGACATAATACGCTTTGAACTGATTTCTTTTCTGACTAAGATTCGTTTAGAGTTATGTATGAAGATACATCAACCCACGAATTAGCCGTTATAAAACAACAATGATACTTGCCCCGGTACCAATCGTATATATACTCTAGCTCATTCAGTATCTATATCAAAATCTTCCTCTTTCTTCTGTCGATAAGATATTTGTGCAGTATGTCCAAGTATAATGTTGTATGGTTGAGTAATAATGTAATGTCGCCATTTCCATATATATGTAATAACCGGTCGTCGGTTTCCATAAATACATTTACTTTTTGTGAAGACATACCCTTGTATAAATCGGTATCATTTAATATAGTGTCAGGTGATCAAGTCTGACGACTATACCCGAAGTTGGGTTGAGTGCGCCCTAACCTTGCGATATGCCGATACAAGTAGAGATCGATGGAATCCGGTGTAGCAGTTCATGTTATTAAAATATATCAGTTCTTGATTAGACTGTAGAGTCTTTAATGAGATCATCATTCTGGTACTAATGCGGGTCGTATCCAGGAAACACCATCGCTCACTCAAATAGCGATCCCGTAACGTCTCGTCTGTCTCTGCCGAAGCAAGAGAATAGAATGCATATTTTTTGTCAGCTGTGTCTTGTTAATCTCTAGAAGAATGAATGCTGTAGTAGCTTTAATATCTAAGTAAGGTTGTCGGGACGATATTGGATCAATGCTATGTTCGCAATCGATCAGGTCCACAATACTTCTAGAGAAAAAAAATACTTACTATAGACGCCGTTTACGCGCGCGGACTCCTTTACCTGGTGGAGGACCTCCAACCAAAGTTAAGTCTAAGGTAGACTGTTCGAGGACGTCCCAAATTTTGTAAGGGATTGCGCCTTGTGCCAAGTCAAAAGGAATGTCCAGCACCCCTCGTGGTAGTGCTTGTATGGTCCACGCGGTATGATCTTTATCTGTGGGAGATATGGTATCATCCCATGTCTCAAGTTTCTTGGCGTCTTTATATACTGGAAGGTATTGTCTTACTTTAGGATCTTCCACTGGATCCAGACTCCTCCAGAAATGTAAGACTGGTTGTATTATTTGTGCCGCAGTCGAAATTCGATTCGATCGCGTATGGCGTTTGTGAGGTACTGCCATGACTCTCATGAGATATAAATCTGAGAGCGTGTCATCGGCTACGTGTTGAGCCGCAGGCCTCACCAAGTAAAAAGCGTCTTTGGCCCATGAAATATGTCCAATCGCATCTCCTTCTTTCCAACTGGGGTGAACGAGAGTGTCATTGCCCGCGCGAGGGTCTTGATCTCCGTCATCGCTCCCCTCTTGATGGACTCCTTGCGAACGTGCCGTCCTTATCGCCTTTCTCGGTCGGTCGTAGATAAGGTCATTTTGCGCTCTCCTTATTTGCGCCTCCGTGAACTTTCCTTCCGGCACGTTCGACTCCACCCTTTTGCGGGTCTGAGTCCCCGCCGCACTTTTGCGGTCGGTGGCCCGCTTGTTCTCCAGCTCAGCCTCCTCCTTCTCCGCAATTGGTGCCCTGTAGGCATCCCGTTCCGAGATATCCTCCTGACGGATTGGTGGGACCTCTTTAAAGTCAGCCTCCATCCGTTTGAGTGCTTGATCAACGGACTCATCTTCAAGTAGGAAGGGATCATACTTAATCAGCCTTCGTACATTGACTATTTGAACTTTCCCTCTGCCCCTGATTTTATAATTCAAAGGCCCCATCTGTTCCATGATCTGGTATGGTCCTTTCCAGTGGATGAACAGCTTCGAGCTGACTCCCTGAGGAACCTGAGGATGATACAGTAGTACAATATCCCCGACCTGAAATCTGACTTGATCCAGGTGTGCCTGCCTGACACCTTCAGCATCAGTCTTCCTGCGCTCCGCCTCCCTATGCGCCTGTACTATTTGCTCCGCCTCCATCTTCGCCCGAAGTCTCACCCCAAACAGCTCATCCTGATCTGCCCATGAATCCTTTGGGTGCAGCAGTGAGGCTGGGATGGCGGGCTCACGCCCATATACCAATTGGTATGGCGAGACGGAACCTTTTGAACCACCTAACGCTGTAGAGGGTAGGCAATTCATAGCAAAGGCAAACGAGGATGCTGCCTCCACCCATGCCTTTTGGTTCTCCTTCTTCATACAATACATCTTCAGCGCGGCCTTGAGGGGTCTATGCACCCGCTCTATCTTGCCGTTCGCTTTGGGGTTATAGGCGGTGACATATTGCCATTTCATGCCGTAATATGCAGATAGCTTGTCGATGACTTCATTATTAAAGTCAGAGCCTCGATCTGAGCATATTTTTCTCGGCACCCCAATCTGTGAGATGATCCTGTCAATCAACGCCTTGGCTGTTGTTTCGCCCGTAACGTCTTTGACTGGGACCACCCATACATAGTTGGTGGCTCTGTCTATGGCCGTTAGAAGGTATCTGTAACCTTCCGTCGTGACCGGGAAAGGTCCTACATGATCGGTGTGTAAGAACTCGAACATTCCTAAGTGTAAAGGAAAAGTCCCGATCAGGCCAAAATTCGCCTTCAATGGTGTTTTGGATGTCTTGCATGGGATGCATGCATTGACCTGTTGATCAATATTCTCCTTCATCTTCTTCCACCAGAATCGTCTCGAAATGAACATATGCGTTCTTTGTCGGCCCGGGTGCGCCAGTAGTGGGCAGTTATGAGCAGCGACAAAAATGATGTGTCTGAGTTTCTCAGGAACCCAGAGAGTCCATTTGTCTGGTTGTGATGCATAGCGCCCGTGTTGGCCTTTGTACCACAAGAGACCGTCTCTCCACCCCATCTCCTTCTGTTGCTCCTTAATCTCCTTCGTCATTTTCAGCTCGTTCGGGTTCTTGTATAGCTGTATTAGCTCTTTGAACTCCAGACCGAGAGCCTGTTGCTGTCTCCATGCAGTGGGTGAGGCTATGTGGATAGTCCCATCCTCTAGCTGCACTCCTATCCTCTCAGGGTTTTCGTCTAGCTCCTCCTTGTTCTCCTGCGGGGGTTCCACATATGCTTCTTGCTTAATCTCTTCTTGTTTTATCTCCGCCTTCATATTCTCATAATATTATGCTTCATAGGACCACTCAGCATCCTCGAGGACATGTGCTGTACAACATATCCCATGATCCGAACCTTGCGGGCCATGACGTAGACCCGATCGGTTGTATCGGACCCCTCTCGCCATCTGCATCGACTCGATATGATGCACTTCGTATGTGCAGTCTGGGGATAGATCCTTCGTTTCTGCTGATGATACGAGAGCTGCCACTTCTGAGTGAAACTCTAGCCTGGAGAGGCTGTCAGCGACAACGTTTCGCTTGCCGGGTAGATGGACCATTGTAAAATTGAAACATGACAAGAATGTCTGCCATCTCGCTAGACGGCCAGTCTGTTCATGATTCATCAGCCATAGTAAATTCTGGTGATCAGTCCTTACTATAAACTGAGGTCCACCCCATAAATACTCTCTCAACCGTTTGAGGGCCCAGACCACCGCCAGTGCCTCTCTCTGTCTCGTACAACAGTTTCGCTCCGCCGAGCACAACTTTCTACTTATAAACATGATCGGGCGCAACTTTTTCTCCTCATCTTCCTGTTGTAAGACTGCGCCGATCGCGAACTTTGATGCGTCTGTGTCGACTACGAATTGCTTCGAAAAGTCTGGCATCATCAGCACGAGTCCGCCATCCTTCGGATCTTTGTAGATGAGATCTTTGAGCGTGTTGTACGCTTCTAAGGCTTCATCATCCCACTTCTCAAAATCACCGAAGTCGATCATTCTCTCCAACTTAGCCCGAGTTGCACCCCAATTGGGTATGAACTGGCTGTAATATTGCGCCATCGCAAGAAATGAGTGCAGCTCTGTGCGATTCTTCGGCCTCTGCCGGCTCATGATCTCCTCCCTCTTCTCTTTGGATATCGAGACTCTATTGTAAGAGATTTCGTACCCTAAATATGTCACGCTTGTCTTTGCGAGTTGACATTTCTTCAAATTACATTTCAGGCCAAATAGTTTGATACGCCTGAAAATGTCTGTTAGATGGTCGATGTGCTCTTCCATCGTATTGGAGTACACGATAATGTCATCGATGTAACAAAATGCGTACTCTCCCGCCTTCTGTCCTCTTCTCCTCATGAAACCTCCCTCTGTCTGGTCATCATATTTGCTACTCAGCATGCTTTGCATTGCTTTCTGAAAGAGTCCCGGGGCCTGTTTGAGTCCCATCGGAAGTACTTTCCACTGATATATCTCCATTCCTACTACAAATGCAGTCAGCCATCTGGACTTTTCATCCAGTGGAATTTGCCAGAAGCCATTCTTCAGATCAATGACTGAGTATAGCTTGGCGTTCCGCAATACTCGCTTTCCTTCTTCAAGAGTAGGTAATGGATTTCGTTCCTCCTCTAAAATTTTATTGACGCGGGCATAGCTAACCGTTAAGCGCCATTCTCCTCCCGGTTTAGGCACCAGTCTCGGTTGGGAAACTATTGGAGATGTCGATCTCTCAATGAAATCCTCATCGAGTAACTGCCGTGCTTGTTCTTCTGCGATCTTTGCTTCATGTATACTCAGATTTGCCCGTCGTGGCGCCGGGGAATGCTCAGCACCTGGTATTTTACAAATAACCGCAGTGAAGTCTTCCGGCTTGACACCTCCCGCTTGAGGGGGGTCAAAAATCATTTTGTTCGCCTTCAATCTCTCTTTCAAAACCTCTTTCTCCTTCTCCGTACCTGCTCCTCCTGCCAATTTCTCGTCTATCACCGCCTTAAACTCCTCCTCTGACATTCTCTTTTGATGCTTGAGGGGTGCTCTGTCCTCCTCCAAGCCCAACTCTTCTTCTGATATATCGTCCATTCCCGTTTTTTCATATGTGGCAGTGTCTGGTTCGTCGTCCTCCGCCAGACCTACCAACATATCTATTAATCTCGCATATTGCAACGGAGCTTTTCGGGTGTAGAAACCATCGAAGCATGTGAATGCTTGAGGAATCAATTTCAACTTGTCCTGGTCTCTGAGCTTCCGCTTGTATGCACTGCTCTGCTCACGAGTCCCGAGACGACAAGCCACCACTAAGTGTTGCTTCCGTGAGGGCACCGGTATCGGATGATCAATAAGCCGGTCCCGTATCTCCTGCGCCCATATCGCCTTCTCATTGTACGGGAGTATGACCGTATATGGTTTATTATTTTCAAAAAGAGTGCGCAGGCACTTTTTCACTTCTGTCAGTGAGCGCGGCCACGTAGGCTCGTCACCCCAGAATTCGGTAATAAAGCTTTTAATATCTTCTGCCGGGATATCAGGGAGTCGTCCCCATCTCCTCGGTATAAACTCCTGTCTGTCCTTCTCTTCCACCTTTACGTGAAAGCAATACCCGTTGGTAATATATACATCGGCCCCTGCTCCTTCTTCAAATCTCGCCAACGATGGGCACCTTTTCCCCATGCATATAATCTCCTCTTTCCTCTTTTCAATGAGATCGTCTATCGACTTTTTATCCCATTGTGTAGAGACTGTAGCCGTATAGACCTCCGCCTCTCTCTTGTCTGACAGGTTTGAACCATCTTTAGACACCGCGTCCGTTGGCATATATGTCTCATATGCGTGTGTAATGGCCACCTGTTTCCCTTCCGATGCTACCCCTAGGTGTAGGGCCTCGTATGAGTCAATAGCATGGAGAGAGTCGACAGTATATTCTTCTCCTGGCTCTACGCCGTATATGACTCTTTTGGCGGCGCAATCAATCACTACGTTCATTGTCGCCAGTTGGTCGTACGACAAAAGAACTGATCCGTGGTATTCGGGGACAACGTAAAAGTCCACTCGATATACTCGTCCGGATTTCAATTTAAAATTTAAAGTGATGATGCCCGTTATATCCGTCCGACTACTAACTCCTTTCAAGGTGCCAGATGATTTTTTCATATTAGTTTCTAACCACTCATGGTGTTTCGTAGTAAATTTCTGGCCGACAATATTAATATTCGCCATAGTATCATTACCAACGTTTATAAAGGTATTTAATGTTTCACAAAAAAGGTTCGTATGGCATAAAGCGTCTGGCCGGTGAATTTTTAAGGCCAATACAAGGAGCTTGTGTTCTAAAATCTGTATCCTTTTCTCGAGGCTCGCCTCCTCCTCCCTTTCCGCCGTTTTTGTAATGTCTTTTTGGGTATTGTTCACAGGCGAAGGATGATTGTCCTTGCTTTCTCTGTTTGAGACCGTGAGGAGAGGTTGATGTCCTCCATCCTCCTTGTCTATTGTCTGTCTCGGCAAGTTGATAAGATTAACTGCCGGTTCTATTCTTACTTTCTTCGGCTGTGGCTGCGACAGGCCCGCCTGCTTTCTCTTTGCCAGCGCTTTACTCGCCTGCCTATTAGCAGCATGCACTGTTTGTTGTCGTGATGGGTGTACTGGTATTGTACTACCTTTGAGTTGGTCTGTGGCCTGCTGTGGGCTCTTAGACTCACTGGTACCCTTGGTTGGGACCTGCACAACGGTGTATCGTGCAATGCCTGTTGTTATGTTTTCTCCCTCCTTCTCTAGTTATTGGACTACCTCAAATCTGTTACCTGAGTCGGCATCAGTGTCGGTAGTGGTTGCGCCTGATGTCGCATAGGCCTGTGGTGCTGAGGAACTCGAGCTTGAGCTCGAGCCGTCTGCCCAGCCCCCATCTCTGTGGTACGGGCGCTCTGCGCTGCCGTATCCACCTCGGCCAACCCATCTTCCTCCTCCTCTACCTTGAAATACACCTCTTCCTCCTCCTCTTCTCACAAATCCTCTCTCCCCCCCGCGAGTGTATGTGCCTCGTGCGAAAGGGGCTCCTCCTCCTCGATTGATTCCTCTCCCTCCTCCTCTTCCTCGTGTTCCACCTCTTCCTCTACTTGCGGCTTCTATGGCTGCCATCTTCTGATCATCTCTAGCGAAAAGAGAATTGATCGCGTCAGCTAGTTCGTGGTCATGGTCCGCGACATCCTGTAATTTCCACCCCTGATCCTTGCGCAGTCGGCGCAGAACGGCGACGGTGTTGGTTTCGTCCGACCGTACGTTCTTGAGGAGTGTGTTTCGGATGCGGGTGTCCTCGACATCGTGGTTGTACGGGCATTTCTTATTTGTGTGTTTGAAGCATTGTGCCCATGCCCACCAACGAATACAAGGTGTGTTAGCTTCACGACTGTTCTCTCTTGGTCGCTTTCCTAGAGATCGTTGCGTATGTGCGGCTTGCGGTTGAGCAGAAGCCGATGCAGAACCGATCAAGGATGCTGTCTGGCTGTCGAGCCTCTGACAAGCGGTCACTACTTCGGTCCACAACATTTCTGGGCTCACGGCCTTAGTCGTGGCCTCAAAGACGCTCATCTCCAAAAAGTTCAAGTGCTTTACCTTGTCGAAGGTTTTGCAGTCTTGCATGAGCAGTGTGAGCTTATTTTTGTTGTAGACGTGCAAAGCACTGAGGAAATATAGGAGTATGGCTTTGTGGTTATAAAAGAGAGTGTACTGGGTGCCCACATTTGTTAAGACAGATGCAAGCTGAGTGACAGACTGCAACTGCTCCGATACTAAGTCGAAAATTTCAAACCCAATCAATGTGCCAGTGCACAAGTGTTGGTATCCACTTGCCTTAAAGTATCGAATGAGGGCAGCAATGGCCAGAGTACAACTCATCTCTGCATGTCCACCTTTCCTTGCTAGCTCCTCCTCTCCTCTGTACTTCTCGTAAGTTATACGATCAAAACCAGCTCCAAGGAGAGATCGATCACAGAGATGTTCTAGGACTTCATACTCCTGCTCCACCTCACACTGGTTTTGCTGGAAGCATCTGTCCATCTCATTGAGCTTAGTCATGAGGGTCTTCGCTGTGTCAGCCTCATTGGCAGTGATAGCATAGAGCTTAAGGCCCCCTCCCCCAATTTTGATTTTAGCTAGGGCTGCCTGCAGCGCCTGCTTTTTCTTCTGGGAGTCAGTCAAGTTAATTACTGTCCCTCCCCCTTGGGGTCCTCCTCCTGAGGGTCCTCCTCCTGCTTTCTTGGGAGCTGGGTTAGATGTGGTAGGTGGAGCCGTTGGCTGTGGAGCCACCCGTGCTACTGCCATTGCCACAGCTATCTTCTCCTTCTGCTCCTTCTCCTCTTTCTGTCTCGTCTCTTCTTCTTTCACCTGTCGTGCTAGATGAGTCACGAACTGTGCAAGCCCTGTGGCACTAGAAAGGAAGTGTGCCTTTTCTCTCATGGAAGACTTATCAGCTCTGTTATTATTTGGGATTCTTGTGAGAGGGCCTTTAACGAGAATGTGATTCTTCGTGTGGGCCCATTGTTTCCATGTTGGTTTTTGCTCCTTCCCCTCAAAGAGGCCCTTATGGAGTTGTGTGAGGCGTTCAAGCACCTTACAAGACTGGTCAACCTCTTCGTAAACAGGATGTTGCCTTGTGTTGTCTTTCAGTGCTTTGTACATTTCGTTGTAAGCCCGTGTGAAGGCAGTTACAAAAGCCTCAAGGGCAAACTCAATGCCGCTTTGGTTTCTACCTTCGAACTTTCTTTCTTAGATTCTTGATATCAGTGGGGACACCACAGACAGACAGCCATGCTGCAGTTGTGCGTTTATTTTTCCACTGTATGTTTGTGCGTTCATAAAATTCCGCAACGAGCACAGCAGCGTAGAGTGTTGCAGATATGTCGTATATGTCGCACAGTGTAAGAGTGTCGCCATACTTGATATCCTGCAATGGCACTCTTTCGTGCTCAAACCTCACATTGTTGAAGAGAGGCTTTGCAAGGCCGGGAATTTCGATCAGGAGGTTGCTTTGACCTTGTCCTGGTCTATTCCTTTTCTCGTAAGGAATGTAGATGTGTGTTTTATAATAGGTTGGGTAGTTAAGGAAGAAGGACTCTTCATCATCATACGTAGCCAACTGTTCCCATGTATTTGGGATATTCTGGCCAACATCCTCCATCTCTCTCTCTGCTTCTGTCAATGGAGATCCTCCAGTCTGACCTGTACTCGCTTCTTGTGCATTACCCCCCCCCCCCCCTGTCGACTCTACATCGGCTGTATACGTATACTCCTCTCTCTCCTCTCCATCTCTATCCCCCCTCTCTTCTGAGTACTGAGTCTCCTGCTCTTCTCCTCCCTCACTAGGACCATAATCAGTTGGTGTCACACCAGCCTGCTCATTCTCGTCTTCCATCTTATGTTATGAGAGTCACGTCTGCTTTTTTTTTTCTTTTTTTTCCTCTGTTATTCTTATCACTCTATGCAACCTTCTTCTCCTTCTTCCTTTTCTCTGTTGAAATAGTTATGGGGCGTCAGGCCCTACACAGAGATAACGATAGTTTGGTCAAAAGAGCTGTTTTGTAGAAGTCAGTCTGTCGTCGGACAGTGCTTCGATATTTGTCTTGCTCTTGTGTGAGAGATGCCAGTGTAATCTCCTCTGGTTTCTGCAGAGAAAATGCAAGCAAAATGGTTCAGAACAGAGAGTGGGAGTGCTTTGCTCGTTTTTTCTCTGTCTGTGTGTTTGTCTGATGTTTGTTTCGCACTTGTCCTACTTGGCTTTATGCAAGCAGCAAGAGGGAGTGGAGTAGGTGTGGTCTGGTGTCTTGTAGAAGAGCACACAGAAGCCAAATGTACACAAGGGCTAAAGGTTATGCCAGCTTGTGACAAATTGATCGCTTGTTTGTAAGTTTTTTTGTTTGAGGATGAGTAGGAGTGTTTGTTTTCGTCTGATGTCTGTGGGACAGATCAGCGAAAAATAAATTTGTGCTTATCTGATGTCTGTATGACAGATCAGAAAAGAAATCAGCCTTTAGCTATGGACTCCGAATGTACTATCCCCAACGATAGCTCAATGGAAGAGTAAATCGGTAATATAACCAAACACAGTCCTCAAAAAAAAGAGAATGATGTCTCTATATATTAGCTCAGTGACGCAAAGACAAAAAGCCGCCAAAAGATCAGGATCAAATTGGCATTTGAGACGTGTCCGGCCAGACGAAATCTATAAATAAGTTTTTTACCGGATAATTCGGGGGGTGATGTCCACATTTTTTTTCTTAATATATATATTTTTTATTAATACATTAATATTTGGTATTAATATCGTCCGGCCGTGCAGTACTATTAGTTATTAATATTAATACTATAATTTTTTTATTAATATTAATACTATTTTTTTTTCTTACTATTCCTAGTCTGAGTCGACGTCTGAATGGTTATCAGTAGGACTGGAAGGAGCAGGGGGTGTTACAGGGCTCGGTGAGCGTGTCACTGCAAGAGGAGACAACCGCTCCTTATTATGATTACGTGATTGGGGTGAGTTGGGTTAGGTGGGGGGGAGGCAACATGGAGTCAAACTTGTTCTGACACAACACAAAGACATATGCATAGACAGACCGATAGAAATAGCAAAAGACATCGCACAAGACCAACCAGAGGGGGCACAACACACACACTACATTGTGAGCGTAGAGGCAGATGTGGGGTGGAGGGTAGCAAAGTATGTGGGAGAGCATAACAAACTAGAGAAACAGGCAGACAAAGTCATGGTAGTTTGGGAGGGGGCAGTAGGGAGAGAGCTCACACCAGATTCCACATTCATGCCTGCCCGCCTTGTAAATGTTCATGAAGATGAGCCTGACAAGGCTCCCAAGTGGGCATGGAAACATGCCCCTTGGGAGTCCGATGACGAAGAGAGAAGGAAGCTTTCTCTCTTCATCGTCATCGGATCCTCCTCCCTTTTCTATGCATATTACACATGCAAAGAAACAGGGGGGAGGCTGGTCAAGGCGAGAGGTGAGAACTTTACCACAGACAGTGAGAGAGTTTGTGAGGGCGTATGAGAGAGAGAGAGAGCAAGAGGAGCAAATTCACACACACAACATGCATACTAAGCATAACTGCATCGAAAATGTGGTATCAGGGTGAAGAGGCAGCAGAAGAACAAGACTCAAGCGATGACGACTAGCCACTTGTGGCTCCTCGTCTTCGTGCTGAATCTTCTTCTTCTTCTTCTTCTTCTTCTTCTTCTTCTTCTTCTTCTTCTTCTTCTTCTTCTTCTTCTTCTTCTTCTTCAACCTTCTGCTTCTTCTTCTTCTTCTTCTTCTTCTTCTTCTTCTTCTTCTTCTTCTTCTCCTTCTTCTTCTCCTTCTCCTTCTTCTTCACACTATCCTTACCTGCTGCAAGCGCAACAGGAGGCTCAGGACGCGACATCAGCCAGACTCTTAGCGCAAAAATCTTCTTCTTCTTCTTCTTCTTCTTCTTCTTCTTCTTCTTCTTCTTCTTCTTCTTCCTTCTTCTTCTTCTTCTTCTTCTTCTTCTTCTTCTTCTTCTTCTTCTTCTTCTTCTTCTTCTTCTTCTTCTTCTTCTTCTTCTGCTGCTGCTGCTGCTGCTGCTGCTGCACAGCCTGCCTCACCACATCCCCCTCCTTCCCCTGCCAGCCTCTGCTCCACCCAAGTCCCCACCTCCTCCCCACCTGCAAGCACACACTCACCC
>WBZZ01004207.1:12500-56008 GCA_019918135.1 Paulinella micropora | reverse complement strand
TTTGAGGCGACCCGAAAAGATGTGCCCCTAAACGTACTTTGCAAGGTTTTCCCCAAGAAGTTTTCCCGCAGCATTGCTTCGTGCTTTAAATTCTCTCAGACTGGTTATCCTTGCTTGTCGTTTTGGTTGTTGTTGTTGTTTGTGGATCTCGTTGTGTGGCTTTCTTCTCTTTTTCTTTCTTTGTTGGTGCGTTGTTTGGACGTGGAGTGTTGTTCAGTGATGGTGTAGCTACACCTATCTCCGTACCTACCAATGTTTTGGTCACACTCCTGTCTTGGTTTGATGTTTGTTCTTGTTTTCTCTCTGTGGGGGTGGAGGCATGAGCAGAGAAGGCACCACAGCAATAGGTGTAGGCAACGAAGGCAATGAAATTGTTCTTATCGTGTTTGCCCTCTCTAGTCCTCGTACTGGTGTTCGTGATTTTGTTTCGTTGTTGTGTGTTGATGTCATGGGGGCAGGCAGTAGTATGATAGGAGGTGGAGCAGGTGTATCACCATCATTATCACTCTCATCAACTTGCTCACCACCACCACCATGCAAAGCAAACACAGTTCCCTCAAACAAATCAACGTCTTCCTCTTCCCCTTGCTCTTCCTCACCTACTCCCTCTAGACCATCAACCTGATCTATGGCTACGTCCTCTAGCACAGTAACTCTCTTCCACCGGAATATTGCTATACCATATTTTATATAATATGATATGTTCAATACATGTACACATATTTAGTACATTACCCTCGAACATATTTTCTTATCATATAATAATATAGTATATTTTCACGGTAAGATATAATAATTATTGTCGATAAGGACTTCCTGATCCGGATGGCAACACATAATAATATTTATTAACTATTAGGACTTCCTGATCCGAATAGCATTATAAAGCCATTCCAACTATTATTAATGGCATTAACGATTTATTCATAACATGAGTAAACGAAGTAATACTGTTTGCCTTTGGACCTTTTATTCAACCTTTTGGTTGAGCTGCTTCTCGTTTCATTAATCTTGATCAATCTGATATTAAAGTCAACTTTCATCCTCCAGGGATACTCTGCGTCGAAACCGGTTGATTATTAATAATATGATCTGATCTCTCTGTTTGTGTGAGATCTGGTCATAACAAATATCTCTCCCGTTATCATCGCCCTGTGCTAACAACATTGTCTTGGCACGAGGACATTGAGCACGATTGTGCTTTTTGCCCTTGCAACGCGTGTAAGGCAATTTTGGCCACGTCGCGCGCCAATGATCCTTTGCCCCACACTTGTAGCAACCACCCTTCAACAAAAGTTTCAGAAGAAGGTGAGTCTACCTTTTAAGTCAAATCAAGTCATCCCAAGTCGACTTTTTGGAAATATATTAAAATCATATAGGATCATTTAAAACAGCTAAAACCATATGGCAAACATTTTATTTAATGATATTTAACGTTTTTGAATAAAAAATGATAGTTTAGCGTAGCAGATGGGAGTTGTTTGGCCGTTCCCGACCACCCCCCCGGCACCTTCCCGACCCCTACCACTGCGACTCGTGCGGTATTCCTATCTTGTTTTTTATTAAAAACTAAGTTAAACTCAATTAAAAACAATGAATTTAATCTTATCGAACGATTTTACAACAAAAAAGTTGACTTTGCAGTGTGACACAGGTTCCTCCCCCCCCCCCTCTCCCCACTCCCTCCACAAACATCACACTTCCTTCATTGTGCTGATACAAATATCAACGAGCTAAATATATTTTTAAAGCATGTATACTTTCAAACATCACTACAAAATCAGTGTCATTCGCTACCTGATAGTTCAAGGTCTGACTGTCCTGCAAGTGCGTTACCCGGCGACTTTGTCACTATCATCTGTCTGTGAGTCGAGCTCACTCTCCTCCTCTTCCTGAGCTTCTACTTGCGTCGCTGCATGCTCCCAAATACGTGAGAGCAGATCAGCTTTCTTCCCTCCCACTGCCAGGCCCTTCGCCTTGCAATATGCCTTGAGCTTGGAACAGTTACTTCTCGGACTTTGCCGAACTCTGCCTCAGTCAGCCCTTCCTCACTTGCTTTCCTGAGGGCAGCAGTAATGTCATCGACAGGATCTCGCTCGACTCCGATTGAGTGACACTCCCTCTTTTCATAATCAGTCATTACCCTAGCTCCTGGGTATGTTTTGGGGTGTTGGGGCGTGGGCTTACGAGAAAAAATTTCATGATTGGGAAGCAATTTTTTCTCATCTGCTGTAAGCGAGTCTCGTGCTTCATGAGCAGCAAATCTAGCAACAGGGACCGCCCACAGGTCCCCTTCAGGCAAATCTGCTAGAACCCTGATGTTTTTAGCTAGCCACGCATGGCCCTTCCTGTCAACAAAACAAGTGAGCAGGGTAACCTGGCAGCCCTTCATCTCCGTATAGTCCGTCCCTGCGGATGCCAGTGATCTGATATGTGTCCATAATCTCTTTCATCCATTTGATTTCTTCTTCGGACATGTGGCCAGTCTTGAAAATCTCATACAGATCTTCTCGCTTTTTGTGGGTAACCCAATTCTCTGGTGGGAGCTCAGTTGGCCTGAGCTTGACTGGGGGGCGCCTCTCCTCCCAGCCGAAACAAAGATTCCTCCGTTTGATATTTAAAAACAAAAGGAGAGCGAGCGCAGAGATGGACGAAACACCCAACCGGATGCAGTGGCGGAGTGGCGACCAGCATCGTTTATGCATACCTGCACGACAAGAACTCTTCGACGAACAGCCTCGGACCTGGGCCTAATTAGGCAGCGTTCGGCTGCGCGCTACAGAAACCCAGCGCATACAAACCCAGAGCGCCGGGCTATCCAGTTGGAAGTGGCTTGGCAGAAATGTGTCCAAAGCCTGGAACCTAGCCGCCTGATCGACTTTCTGGACCTTGTCGCCAAACACAGGACCAGGCACTGCCTACCAAGCTTGACCTCAGGGTCGGCGCCGACAATTGGGCCAGGATTAACAACTGGCTGGGGCTTTGGCAAACGGGCGAGGCCAGACACCAAACGGCCAGGACGCGGTTGCTGAGACATTTCCAAGAAATCACGGTGGCCGGGCTGACACGCAACGAGGAGGGGCCGGACGGCGAGGGCCAGTCGAGCTGAAAGAGCAGCTAGTCGAGCTGCCCGTCAGCTTCCTTAAGCACCAGCACAGCGCCTGGAGCCTCGTCCTGCAGAATGTGCGGCTCGTGCGCGACTGCGCCGGAGCGGTGTCGTTGTACGCGCCCTACTGCTTACAGATCTGCTGGCAGAACGTGCGGTTTGAAAATGACGGCGATAACGCAATCCTAAACCTCGGCGCACCCGACAGCCGGCTCCGGCACTCTGTCGAGCTTGAAGATGTGCGAGTTAACAACATTTACCTCGGCCACGACGCCGCTGAGACCAGGCTGTCTTCACTCGCGTACAAGCAAACGACCTTGACGCTGTTCAACTCCATGTACTGGTAGCCAAGGACTGTAACTTCCACGATGTCAGCCTGGTACTCCGGCACGCTAGAGAATACAGCCAGAAGAGGGTGTATCAACAACTGCCGATTACCGAATGTCGCCTGGACGCTCTGGACAGGACGGGCACGATAGATATCAAAGGTGGCCGATCCCAACAATCACGCTCGCCACAGTTCTCGGCAGGACCTACATCAGCGACTGCCCAGAATTGACTGCGCTCCATTTGGAGCCAGCGAGGAGGAACTATCTGCTGGCACAGAGGGTCGAGCTGTCCATTGTGCGCTGCACAGCGCTGCGCAGCCTGTGGGTGCCGGAATTCCGCGGACATCTGTACGTCAAGGGCTGTGAGGTCTGCGGGCCCTCAGGACGGGCCGCGAAATCAGCCGGCGCTCGGGGTTTACGGGACGACGCCGACCTCGACAGGCGGCCGACGACGGTGTGGCACGTGACCGACTCGGCGGGTAGTTTGGCTACGATAGACGGGCCTTACCGCGGGGGGCACTCGCCCGTGTTGCTAGAGATCGGCGCGGACCGCGAAATCGAAATTCCGCTCCAACGCTGCGTCCTGGACATAAGCGGCTTTCTGTGGGTGTCGATTGGCCCCTACACGTCAAGAATCATTCGGTGGCAACCGCAACCTTTCCGGCTGGAGACGTACGCGCTGTACAACGACGCGCAACGCCCGACCCTGGCGTTGCCTGCGTCGTGCACAAGTGTCGCGTGGGATTCCAGCAAGATGGCCGATCGCGGGCGCCACGCCCTAGAAGAGTGGTGGTCTAATAGCGCGCGGCTAAACGACGAAAAACATGTCGAAATTCGAGGTTGCGCGTTTTGTCTGGAACGCTTGGTAGACAATCTACCATCATCCGAAGCCACGTTGCCAAGTATCTCCGCGCGCGGCTGTCGTTGACGGCTTCGGCCCGTGCCAAGCCTGACGTGCCCTAACCCAGGACTGGTGGAAGCCTACGCGCAGAGGCTTTGGCAAACGCTGCAAGAGCTGCGCGGAATGCCGGGCAGGTGGCCGCCTACGCAGTCGGCGTGCTGGACCGCGGGTTCCTGCCCTCAGAAGAGAAAAAAGAAGTCCGGGACGCGAGATTGGCTCGTGTCGTGCAATGTCTGCGGTCGGACGACAATCCGTACGCCGGCTAAGCAGGGGCCTGGCGAGTACTTGGCAGCAAGACAAGCCTGGGCGGCCTGCCGGGCACGATTTCTGCCGCGGTCGACGAGCTGTGCCTGGCCGCCTTTGCACCCCCAGCGACCGCGAGCAGGTCGTGCGCCTCCTGCAGACGGAGATCAACCGCTTTTGCGACAAACCCCACACGATGCAGAAGCTCTTGCGCGACGGGAAGCTCTCTTAGAACATTTGTTTAGCCTGGACTTTCCGGTTCCTTCGGGCTGCGCGGGTTTTGCGATGACGCGCCGGACACTCCCCCGCCCTCCGTTGAACGAGGAGAAGCTGTACGTTACCTGTTGCAGCACGTGCTGTTTCAGGTACGGAAGACAGAGGCGCCCGGGCCGCGGCGGTCTGGCTCAACGGCTGCAAGCACCTAATGTAGCCTGGCCGCAAATAGACAGCGACAGCCCCGGCGCCGCGGTGGTGCCGTTCCTGTCTGCTTGCCAAAGAGAAGAGGTGCGCCGGGCTGCTCGCGCCGCGTTAGCGCCCACGTTGCGCCCACGTAGCGCCCGCACCGCGGTAGCGCCCACGTTGCGCCCGACCGATGACTTCGACTCGCCGCCACGCCCCCAGCGCCGCAGCGTGGACCCCCAGACCGACCAAAGCGTCACGACGCCTGAATTACTGAAGAAAAAAAACGATGCCAGGAAAGAAGTTTTCTCTTCCCTCCGTTTCTCTTCTCTCCCTTCACTAGACCGTTTCTCCTTGTTGTGTTTTTCGCTGCCCTTTTAAAAAAAACGAAATTTAATTTTGTGTGTGTTACGTAAAGCTGCAACCGGCCATCAGCGGGTTCCAATTGTTCGGCAACCTGACGTTGTTGCCCGCAAAGCCGATACAGCCGTCGCCGGGCCTGAGCCCCGCTAAGTCCCATTCTATGTCGATAGACGCGCCCGGTTTTAGGCCGAGGAAGGCGTAGGAGCCCAAGAGAACCGAGGACGTGTTCCAGCCCGCCAGCGAGCCGTTGTAGCCGCTGCCCTCGAACAGGTACGAAATGTTCAGCAGCGGCCGGCCCCCGCCCGCCGGTACCGAGAGGTTCCTCAGGTTTTGAGTACCTGAGCTGTGCCCCGCGCCCCGGTTCCAGGGCGAAGCCGCCGCCGAAAGAAACTGACTGCAGGGCCGCCGACGCTTTGGTGGCAGGCCGGCGGTCGAGAATGCGGCCAGGACGCAGACAGGGCCGAGCTTAGAGACGCTGACGTTGTAAGCGCCGCCGCGCTGGTACGTGTGCACGCACGGGGCCCGCGCGGGGAACAGCGCGAGCCGCGGGTGTCGTCGCCCCAGTCCACCAGCAGCACAGACACGTTGCCGCAGGCGTCGGCGCTCCTAGCCATTGGCAAGTAGAAATCGTCGGGGCCCGCGAGAAAGATTCGCAGGCGCAGGGGCTCCCCGTGGTCCGGGCGCGGCCGAGTGATGTCGCAGGCCGGGGACAGCCGCGGCATCACACGACCCTGCAGACCGCGGCAGCCGTTGATCTCGGCCACGCACGCCAGGTCCCAGGAGCTAATGTCAGGGCCCTCGGAGGGCGCGAGGCCATCGAACATGTCGTTCGCCCACCGCACCGACGACGTGTTCCAGAGCTCCAGCCCGGCCACCTCTGGCGCACGCGGGTGAACATGCCGGTGGCGTTGACGAGCTGTCCCGTGCGGGGCGGGCACACCTGCAGCAGGTTCTCTGCGTTCGCAAACTGCAGGCCGTTCAGCGGTTCGGGGGCGATGTGCTGGCCAAAGCAGGCCCGCAGCAGCCCCCGCGCGGCTTCCGGGGGGTAGTTCCGCAACGTAAAGGCGGGGGGCGACCCGCAAGAACCCTGCCACGTGACCCCTACGTCAAAGACGCCGCCCTGTGCGTACAGGTGCGTGCACACCGAGCGTGCAGCTCGCATATACTTGTCTGGCCGTCCCCCAGCTGACCCGTACCACGCTTTCGTTGTGTGGCGTGCAGTTCCCGAGTAACCTCCTCCGCGGCAACGGTCCGACGGGCTCTAGCGGCAGAGAGAGCGATGCGTTGTCAGACACGTTCCATTGCAAGTTTAGGTCCGGCACAGGCGGTGTTGTCGTGACGGCCGGTGGTGTCGTGACGCCGGCGCCTGTCGTGACGGCCGGCGCCGTTCGTGGCGGCGGCGGTGTCGTGACGGCCGGCGCCTGTCGTGGGCGGCCGGGTGTGTCGTGCGGCCGCGGGTCGTGACGCCGGCGCCTGGGTTGTCGTGCGCGGCCGGCGGGTCGTGACGCCGGCGGGGTCGTGCGGCCTGGGTGTCGTGGCGGCCGGCGGGGCCAAGACAAACGCCTAGGCGTGCACAGCCGTTGGCTACGGAGCCGCGAGCGCGCAGACCGCACAAGGAGGCCGAAGTCGAGGGCAACAGGAGGAGAGCACACCAACAGAGCGCTGGCAGCTAGTCTGCCGACCCTCATTTTCAAAACAAAAAGTCTGTACAGTCTCCCCCGCTCCCTTTTTTTAATTCTCTTTCTTTTTAAAAACCTTTGGCAACACAACAAAAAAACTAACCAAACTTCTGGAGCAAACGCCCAAGTGTCAGCAAAAAAAAAGCTCCGCCCCCCCCCTCCCTCTCCCCCGGACCACCACAGCGCACAGGAGAAAAAGTCTTTTTTCCCGGGGGGGGCACACACAAATCTCCTTCTTGTGTGTTGGGTGTGGGTGGGGGGGGGGGGTTTCTGCCAAGCCCGGCCCATCCTCGCCTCCCCCAAACCCGTCTTCGGCCCCCCCCCTGTCTCCAAATGCCTGCTAGCCCGCGGCCGCCCCCGAACGGGGCAACACACACCCTACCTTTGGCCGCGGCCCAACCTACCGCCACGGCCCAGCCCGCCGCCGCCCACACGAGCAACAACAAGACCAGAAAGGTGGCGAAAAAAACCTGCCAAGGCGCGGTTGTGGCCCCGGCGCAGGGGCGGAGCGTGCTTGAGACGCCCTTGTCGCCGCTCATGTACCTGCTGTGCCAGACCTCGAAGTTGCTGCTCAGGTTCGCTAGCTGGCCGGGGCTCACGGCCTGAGCCCCGACGCCCATCGCGTCCAGCAAGCACTTGGTGTCATTCGCGCGGTTGCCGAGCGAACCCAGAAAGCTCCACACCTCGTCGTCGGTCCCGTTGCTGTTGCGGAAGGCTGTTTCAAACGCCGTCCAGTTGCGCTTGAGCTCTGCGAATCTCGCTTGCAGACCCGACACTTGGGCGTCGAGCCGCAAACGCTGCCGAGCCAGCTCTTCGACCGTCTGGCCCTGGCCGGCGGACCATTGGCTCAGCGAATTCAGTGCGGCCGCGGCCGCCTTCCGCGCCGACATTCGCAAATGTCGGCGCGAACGGGTCGGCGGCCGGCCCGGACGAGGAGGCCAGGGCGCGGCGGCCGGCCGTCGCGTTGCGGGCCGTCGCGTTGCCTGCGGTCGTGTTGTCCGCCACCCACACCCCGACGGCCGAGCGCGTAAGCCAGCCCCGCCGTAGTCTAGGATGCTCTGTGTGACGAGCCGCTGCCAGTCCGCCTGCACCTGCAACGACGCGACGCTCAGGTTCGCGATCTGGCCCAGCAGCACGCTTGTTCGTTCGTGTACGAGCTACGCAGCAGCTCCTGCTCGGCCGGGCGGGATAGCGGCGGCCGCCCGCCACACGAAGCACAACGCGCCGCCCACGAGCAGCCGTACCTGCGGGGGTGGTACAATTCGTCGCGAGCGGCCACACCAGGCGCAGCGCGGACCCGAGCGTCGAGTTGCACCAGCCGCGGGCTCCGCGGACTAGAATTTGTGCCGCTGACACAATCTGTGTGGACGAGAACTCCAGCGCCATGTCGGCCGTGCCCGGCAGCGCCACGCTGACCTGCCGCGGGCACGCTGATGCGATGGGCCGGCCCACCGCCGTCGGCGGCCGCCGTCATGTTCGAGGGCACGTGCAGCTGCGCCGTGACCCGGCCGCGGCCCGACGCGGCACGCCACACCAGGCGCCCACCGACCTTGGCCTGTAGCTCGAAGTCCTGCAGCACGGCGCACGGCGCCGCACGGCCGTTCCGGGCGCCCGCGCGCAGAACAGGCGGTTCTCTACCTTGACCACCGGGCGGGCCAGCACGACGGGCGCCAGCAGCGCCAGGCGCGGGTCGAAGTCGTCGGCCGCGGGCTGCGAGTGCGCCAGCGACCCGTGCTCGTGGCGGTAGAAGTCCTCGAAGCTGAACATGTCCCACGTGCCGTCGCCGCGGTCCGCCTGCCTCCGACCAGCCGCCACGGGCAGGCGTACGGTATTCAAGCACACTCCGCCCGCCGCGCGCGACGCGCGCATGTGCGCGCTGCCGCCCTGACAAACATCGTCCGGGTCCACGTCCACGACGTAGCGTTTCCCCGCGGGCGTCGGCGCCGTACAGTTGCCGGCCAGCGCGCACTCGGTTTCGCCCGCGTAGTACCAGTCCTCGGCCAACAGCTCCGCGCCGCCGATGTCGCGATCTACTAGCTCCCAGCGCAGCTCCGACACCCGCGCTGCCAGCTGCTGAATCGTTCGGGCGTCGAGCCCGGCCAGCTCGGAGCCGTTGCGGTCCAGCTCCACCGACAGCTCGACCCTCGGCGAATCGCTGGCGCCGATGCGCTGCAGCGGACCGCGCGGCCGCCGTGCGTGAGCCAGCGGCTGCGGTAGCAGTTGACGAGGTCGGTCGGCACGTCGTTCTGGCGCAGCAGCTGCAGTTCCGCGTCCTCCAGCGCGGCCGGCCGGGACGCGCCGGCCGCATTGAGCTCGTCGACCAGGGCCTGCACCTCGGCCAGCCGTTCGCGAACGCGATGTCCCGCGGGGTCGGCACTGACGACGTGGCGTTGGTGGTGCCATTAGCCTCACTTCCGTTGATAGGTGGCGGCTGCTGGAAGTTCGACCACAGCGAGGGGCGGCCCGACACGAACGCCGCGACCGCGTCGGGCGGCGGCGGCGCGCGCTGGCTGAACTCGGTGCGCAGGCCCAGCGGCGGCAGCAAGCCCTCGTCCGCGTACCGGAACTCGATCGACAGCGGGCTGTTGGCCAGGCGCCGCACCGCGCCCGCCCACTGCGACAGCACGATCAGTGCCAGCGGGTACGGCGTCAGCAGCCACGCGCGGTCAGTCCCGTTGATCATTCCAGACAGACGCAACACTTGGGACTACCCTCGAGTGGAACGATCGCTGCTGCGCACGGCAGAAAACGCCCGTGGGACCTACCAAATCCCGCCACCAGAAAATGACATCTACTAGAGATGTGCAGAAAAATGGTCTTCCCGTACACAGACCACTACAACTTCATCGCTCACCCGCTCCTGGCGCGAACATTCCTCCCATGGACTGCAGCATCTAGCCAGGCTTCGAGTTCATCCTCGAGTTCGTCCAAGAGCGCTTCTTCAAGTTCGGCAGCAAGCTCATCATCGAGCTCATCATCAAGCACAACTTCGAGCACAACTTCGAGCACAACTTCGAGCACAACTTCGAGCACAACTTCGAGCACAACTTCAAGTTCGTCCTCGAGCTCGACATCGAGCTCGTCGTCAACTATGCGCCTCCACGCACCCGGGAGAGTCAAACCTACTTACGTACTGACCCTCGCCAGATGTATGGAAACACCCCTTGGAGTAACTCTGACATCGAATTTGTCGACGCCACGTACAGCCTCAGTCATAACAAACCTACGCTCCTCATGCAACACTACTGGCCGCCTCGCAACATACCCCATGAGATGGACCATGCAACATTCTCTGACTTCACGTTGGGAATGGGCCTCATCGAGGACGGCAAGATTGCGCGACACGGCGTCGTCAACAGTGAAGCACACGGAAGCCCTCTGCCTAGTCAGAGTTAAACGCGTGCGCAAACGCTTCCTTCAGGGTCAATCAGTGGTCCAGGAGGTACTCACAAAGGAGGTTGTGGAAAAGATCCTCAACCAGCTGAAAGGCGCAAGCACGATGCATGGATTTTTGAAATCCCCTTTGAAGGACACCATCTTCCACTTTGGCCCGGCACATGGACGAAGCACTGCGCAACTCTTGTGTACAGCCCTCGTTGACAGTCAAGTGGAGCCTGCCGGAAACGTAGACTATTTCCACATCGGCATGGCATATCATCAGGACCGACCTTGGGGATACAAAGCGTCATCGTACTTAGGACTCATTGTCGGTAACACCCCGAGAACAGCACCCCGAAACACCATTATGGACGCGCTTTCTGAAGGTGAGTTGCTTTTCCCGTGGAGTTGCATGGAAACTCCGTCCACAGGCCAATACACCATGGCTCCGGGATTTGGCACCTCATTCTACCAACGCTACTCGTTCAAGTTACCAACACGAGAACGCTGTTTCGCACTTCAGCACTACTTCCACCGACTCCCTTGCATTGATCGCATCTCGTGGAAACCAAACTAGGCAGATGACACACAAACCCAACACATCCACACTCGTTCGCAGACCAGCACAAGGTACTTTTGTAGCTAACGAGAGCAAGGGTGAGGAAGAGAAGAACAAAAGTTCAGAAGAAGGTGAGTCTACCTTTTAAGTCAAATCAAGTCATCCCAAGTAGACTTTTTGGAAATATATTAAAATCATGGAGGATCATTTAAAACAGCTAAAACAATATGAAAAACATTTAATTTAATGATATTTAACGTTTTTCCAATAAAAACTTTAATAATGTAAAACTTCGCGCGTACTCACATGCGTGTGTGCGGGAGGGGGGGGGGGGGCAGGAGCGAGAAGTGAACACTAAGATGCTTCCACAATTTAAAGTAACCTTTATTTAGTAAATTCAATAATTCGTATTTTAATACTAATGTAAATTAAAATCACTGAAAAAACATTGATTTACTAACTTTATGAATTACAAAAACCTTGCTTCGTGTGTAGCGGGGGAGGGGAAGTTAAGGTGTGTCAGGTGCTGCAAATCGATTGACAAATCCTTGACTGTTTGATGAGATCATGGAGGCATGGCCTGACACACTTGAACATCAATATTAATAATTTCCGCAATATATTTCTGAAATTGCAACAGCCGAACCTACCACCGACCGCCGTGGGGTGGGGGGAGGGGGGGGGAAGGAGCAGCGAGAAGGGAACACTAAGATGCTTCCACATTACACAATTTAAAGCACTCATTGCTTCGTGAATTCAATAATTCCTATTCTATTAATAATATAAATTGAAGTCACGGATCAAGGAATGATTGATAATTTTGTCTGTACGAGGAGCGTAGCTGACCTGCAGCTACATCCGCACAGCTACCTGTATCTGTTCATGATGGAGGCGCGCTCACGAGCTTGATCTAATTCAAGCATTGCTTGCATGTGGATATGATATGGAACATATCCTGAGTGCCCCAGTTGTACTTGGGCCCCCTGCGGTGGGTAGTACCCGGCTGGCGGAGGCGGTGGTTGACCATACGATCCATAAGTCGGCTGCTGCATGTGGTGCTGAGGGGGGCCACCGCCCGCTACCACATGCTGCTGCATTTCTGCAAAAATAAGTGAGTGAGTGAGTGAGTGGGGGGGGGGGGGGAGGGAGGGAGGGAAAGGTAGGGACGTTGCGACTGTTGATAAGTCTGATTGAGATGCTGCTGGTTCGGTCCTATATTATATACAATTACTCACCCTGAGGAATGCTTTCTTACATAGAACAACAATTTACCGTTGTGCGGCTGCTGGCTGGGCCAGTAATGGTTTCCTGCTGAGGTGTGCTGCGGCAGGTCTGAAGGCAAATAAAAAAATAAAAACAAGATAGATAGATAGCTGCAGGACCATGTGGTTGTTGGTGATGGGCAGGAGTGCCAGGAGTGGTAAGAGCGCTAGGAGTGGTAGGAGCGCCAGGAGTGGTAGGAGCGCCAGGAGTGGTAGGAGCGCCAGGATTGTTAGGAGTGTTAGGAGTGTTAGGAGTGTTAGGAGTGTTAGGAGTGTTAGGAGTGTTAGGAGTGTTAGGAGTGTTAGGAGTGCCAGGAGCGCCAGGAGCGGGCGGCCCGGCTTTCAAACCGATGTGTTGAAGGAACGCGTTCCAAGTCTCATAGGTTAAAATAAGGCTTAGAATTTGATTGCTGCTGCTGCTGCTTCAGTAAAGCTGCTGCCTCCTGCTCCTCTTTTATTTTTTTGTAGACCTGGCCCCTCACCTTCTTGCAGAAGCCACAAACACAATCGGCTCCATGCGTCCCGACCTTCCACTTTCCAGCCAAGAGCTCCTGCGGCGTGGGTTCGTAAGGAGGTGGCCTTCTTGTCCATGTCTTTTTCTTGGACTTTCCTTGACTACCCTCCTTCTTAACATCCTCTTCTTCTTCCTCCTTCAGTCTCATTCTTTTTCTCTCCTCCGCATCACTCTCATCGCTTTGCCTGTCCTCTTCAAACCCTTCGCTAACATCTTTCATCGCCGCAAGCTTCTCTTTCGCTTTCTCTGCTGCCACTCTCTTCACCCTCAGCGCCTTCTTCTCTTTTGCCTCCCTCTCCTTCTTTTTGCTGTTCTTGGCTCTGCATCTCAAAAAGCTTGACAAGATCCTTTGCTGGCAAGTCCGACGCATAGGGCGTCATGTAGGACAAAAACTTAGCGTCCCACTCGTTGTCTTCAATGGGGTCGGATGGCTGCTTGCAGTCAAGAAGACTGAACTTCATCAAGCATAGCTGGTAGGGGGTGGGAAAATTCTTAACCCGGCGCAACACAAGAAGCTTGCGATCCTTGATAAGAACGGAGGCGAGCTTCATCTTGGAAACCTTTCCAAGATCCCCATAGGGGCCAACAACAACTATAGGCTCACCCTCTATTGTGACAGCATAGCACCGCTCAGGCCACAACAAGGCCCCGGTAGGAAGCTTTTTTTTGCCTCCATGACATGCGCGACAGCAAAACATCCATAGTCTTTGTGCCCTCCAGAGTTCTTGCTAAAAATAGTGTCGCCATCGCAAGAATTAACTTCCAGCTCCCTTTTCGTACCAAAACTGGAACTGTTCAGTTGACAAAGCAGCAGATTTAAGTTTTATCCTTTGAAAACCCTGGCTTCACTGGAATGCGTCACCCAAGTTGGGCAGCGGTGGAGTCGAAGGCATATGCATCATCATCAAGAGTCAGCGAAAGGGATTTCGAGGTTTTGGAAGGGGACTTTGGGAGATGACACAGACTTTGGTGGCGAAGGTGGTGGGGATGTGGACTGGGTTTGCAAATGTGGTGGGGATGGGGAGTGTTCGTGTTTGAGTGGTGAATTCATAGCCTTTGCCGCTTTATCTGCCAACAAAGACCACCCACCTTCTAAATTTCGTTGCGAATTTAGGGGCTTGGCTTTTCTTGGGAGAGGGATGCAGTGTTAGGTCGAGTGATGGTGACTTAGGGGAATGGGGTGGTGTGCCTGTACTCCTGCTGATAATGACTTCCCCTGAAGACCCTAATGCTGCTTTCTCTTCCTCTGCTTTCTCTTTCTCTACTCTCTCTTTCTCTACTCTCTCTTTCTCTACTCTCTTTCTCTACTCTCTCTTTCTCTACTCTCTCTTTCTCTACTCTCTCTTTCTCTACTCTCTCTTTCTCTACTCTCTCTTTCTCTACTCTCGCTTTGTCTGCCTCCATCTGTTTTCTCTCACACTCGTCTATTTCTGTTGCCCTGGCCCTTTCCTTTTCTGTCTGTTCGTACTTCTTCTTCTTCTTCTCGCTCTTGTTCTTGCTCTCTTCCTCTGATTTCTCTTGGTCTTTCTGCTTTTTTTCTTTTTTATATTTTCTTTTTTCTGCTGCCTTGGCCTTTTCTTCTTCTGTCTTCTTCGCACTCTTCTTGCTCTCTCCCTCTCCCTCTCCTGTCTCCTGCTCCTCCTCCTCTTCTTTCCCCCTCTTTCCCCCCCCCCCCTTCCCTCCCCTCTTTTCTTTTCCCCCTTCCCCCCCCCTCTTCCCCCCCCTTCTCTCTCTCACCTTCCCCCCTCTTTTCCCCCCTCTTTTCCGCCCTCTTTTCCCCCCTCTTCCCCCTCCCCTCCTTCCCTCTCCTTCTCCTGTCTTCTGTCGTTTTGCACTCCTTTTCCCTGTTCCTTCTACTTCTTCTTCTTCGTACTCACTTTCGTCATCGTTCTCTTCACTTTCTGGCTGCAGAGCAAGTACTGTCTTCCTTTGCCTGCCCACCCTCCTAGGTCCTTCTGTATGTGTTGGGGGGGGCGCATCTTTCCAAGGCTCAATCTTACCAGGGTTGCCAGAGCCGTCAAAATACTGAACCATGTGTAGGCTCAAGCAACCCAACACAAAATCGTTCGGAATAGATATCCTGGAGCTGAGAGCGACCCACTCTGCATGGCGGGTCATTTCGGCGTCAGGCTTCCAGACCTGCCTTTTGTCCTCCTGTTGAAGCAACCAAAAAATGCTGGAAGCTTCATCCTTCCTGTAACCTATGAGCTTCATCTTCGACTTGACTTCCATGGCCCAAACGCCTGAACAACACAGGCTGGGGATAATAGAATTAGTGACATTTTTTGTCTAGGTACCTGTTGCAATGCCAACAACAAAGGCGCAGGCAGGTGCGAGAATAGTGCGTGCGGTCTGCACTGCGTCGCTGCGAAGTGAATGTGATCCGCGCCGGTTCCGGACGGGATTTTTTGGCACGCACCGTAAATTCCCTTGAAATTTTGGGGTGATGTCAGCTTGCAGCAACATGGTGGTTTATGTATTGTATCTATGTCGTTCTGCATTTTTGTTACAATGTAATGTTTCCTATACCTTAATTACATCATATTTAAACTCTGTATCAAGTTTGTTTTCTTTATTTTAACCGTTTCTCTCTTCTGTGTTACCTTGAGCGTTCATGGCTGCAATGCGCTGCAATATGGTGGTTTATGTATTCTATCTATGTCCTTGTGCATTTTCTTTATAATGTAATGTTTCCTAGACCTGAATTATGTCATATTTAAACTCTGTATCAAGTTTGTTTCTCATTTCCTAACCATTTCTCTCTTCTGTATTACATTGAGCGTTCATTGCTGCAATGTGCTGCAACTTTAGTTATCGAAATGTATCTCTGCAAAATGACTTGATTCATGAATTGCAATGTGCTCTAAGTTTAAGAATGTTACTTGCTAAGGTCTATAACATATACATCTCCCTTCTTGTTTATTGTTTTTTGTACTAGAGTTGTGGAAGTTGTGGCATCGCTGCAATCCAGATTTTCTTTGGAACAGCTATGTCTGGAAGCAACAGCTTCCGTCCTACTTTGTTTGTGCTACTAACTTTTGGGCTTATTTATTTTGTTTTTGATGTGTTGGTATGTGTAATAGGCTAGCTCAACCCATGATTGCAGCCTTTCCTGCAATTAGCATTCGGTCCATGTCCTCACCTACACCAGATGCATTCTCAAAAATCTATTGTAGCCAAAACTTTAATTATACAACCCTTAAGGTCTACGTAACATAATAACTTTATTGCCTGTTCTGATTTGGTCATACTGGTCGAAACAAATTACGTAATTGCAGAAAAACCATACAGGTTGTGTACTAATATAATCTAACTCATGCGTGTATATGTAACTTCACCACTCTGCCTTATCCAACATGAATACTAATATAGTATCTAACTCTAGATAGTGATATTTAATTATTTTGATATTGTTGTATGATTTCAAGTGAGCAATCAGAAAAAGAAGAAACATACTGTGCCTATATAAATATGGATGCACATATTAGGTAGCTGTGCGTCCTGCAATCAGTCTGCTGTTCCAGTGGGAAGCACCTGCATTTATATGTCTTCAAAGCTTCTCAGGCAGGCCGGTCGATCCATTAGATAGATCCAAGCGGCGCCGCAGAGCCCCACAGGCACCCACCAATGCTGACAATGTACCAAGCGTTCCTGTACCAAGCCTTCCTGCACCAAACATATATATTCCTGATCCTGATGTCACCGACCCGCTCACCCGGTTCAAGAGAAATCGCAAATCTGAAAGTTCCAGTCTTTCCTCGTCCTCATCACTGCCTGCGACCTCTAGCGGCAGCAGCAGCGCTGCATGCAGCAGCAGCAGTAGCTATAGCATAGGTGGGCTGAACTACCTACCCCCCAACGTTCCTAACTTTTTCAATACGATTTTACCCACTCTCCGCAATGAACCCCCTTCTTCAACGCCAACGCCTGGAGGCCCTGCTTCGTCAGGGAAGCTTACATCAGCAGAGAAAGCTGCACTACCTGTCTATATCCGGTACAATGCACCCATTAAGAGACGGCTTGCCGCCCGTAAGACAGCAAGGGCTTACACTTATACTAAAAGACAGAGGGGAATACCTAGTGAGGTGAGACCCAGCGCACGAGAGCGCCTGCTTGGTATGACTCTTGCTCAACTTGACCATTTAGTTCACTCTCGCTGCTGCGCTGGGGGTTTTTGCTACATGTTCGTGTCAACAGAGCTCTGCGTGCAGACTCGCATAAACAATGTATGCAAATCGCTTAAAGAGCTTACAGCCTGGGTGGCTTCTCAAATGGAAGCGCTCGATGGTAACCAAGGGCGGCATTACCGCATTCGGGGTAGGAAGGTCTGCCACAAAATGTGGATGCGGTTCTTTGGTGTTGGGGAGAATACTATGAAACGTGCGCTGAAGCTTTATAGGAATAACAAGGCTTTCTATGTCCAGGCAGGGCCCCTTGCAGGCCGCATTGTCCAGGACGATCGGATCTATTCCATCATGTTTGATTATTTTGAGAAGAACGTGCAGGTCATTGCCGATGGTATTTGGCACCTACAAAAGGTAGATGATTTTGAAAATATGTATTAGTTCATATGTGAGCAGTGGGTAGTGGAAGTCCCAGGTGTCTGCATCGCTCCCGGTCCCGCTCCCCGCAAAGAGGCTGTGAAGAGAGTACAGAAGCGCGATTGGTTCGCATGTAAGGGAGATGCGAGTAGGTGAGTTTGGTATCTGCAACGCATGCTATGATCTCCAGTGAGCGCGTGACGAGGGTTTTACTGGTGAGCAGGACGCGACTGGTAGGCAGCAAACGACTTGCACCACAAAATTCACCAGATCTGCCATAAGCACTATCAGAACCGTATTGCGCAAGCCGCTGTAGTATAAGTGGCTGTCCTGTTTTACCATTGATATGTCAAAGCCCTTCTATGTTCCGTCCGCCCGCCGGCTGCTAGATGCCTTTAAGGGCAAGCACGTCATGGAGCTTATGTGGGGAGGGTCCATTAACTTTGGAGGAAGGATCGAGTATATCCTCGTCCACGGCCCCGGTATCAAGCATGGGCAAACTCTAACATCACCTGCCTCTATCATATCCTCCGAGCGGATCTCTTTGACCCAAAGACCATGCATCTAACCATTGTGGATTTGGAGGTTGACCGGGCGGGCGATAACACTGCAAAATGCGCCCAGATGTTTTACTGCCATATCTGCAAGGTGCACTGGAAAGATTCGGTACGCACAAACCGCTGCCCGCGCCACCACATACACAATATCCGGGATCAGCTGCATTATGTCACGCGATATTTTCGGTTGGAACAAGACCATGACAACCACTAATCTCGCGCAGGCTTTGTATAAAATGATGCTCGGGTATCGCAACAGCAGCAATCGGGTGGTTTTGCTTTTGCTCACGAAAAATTACGACTGGGAAGATTATTTCTCGCCTTGCAAAAATCCAAACATGAAATATACGAACAAGCCTCTCTCATGGAAATATGAAGCTTCTTCAGCGAAGATGCATGCCTACTGCTGAGTACAAGCAGCATGGCGATGCTGATCCACTGGTGCGGGAAGGTGGTTTCCCGTGCCCCCCAGCTGAAGCTTACTTGCGCCCGCTAAATGTAATCTTCCGGGGTGAACTTTACCTTGCCTCCGCGTGTCTTGTATGGATGCTGTGCAGTGGGGGAGACACCTTGCCGGGGTATGCAGAGCCACAAGCACACCAGGCGCGCGCGCTCGAGCTGCACCACACACAAGCGAGGCTGCGCCTGGCCACAGCGCCGTACAGGGTGTGGATGGTTAACAGCCTGAAATTGCAGGAGTACCTCGCAGATCCCCAATACTGGAGACCGAGCGATAAGCGCGAGACGGATCTGGGCGCCGACATAGACAGGACCAATGACACGTACAAGCTGATGCAGGAGCAGGACCGCATGCGGCAGCTAGCGGCGTTCCAGGCTATTGACGGGCGCGCGGCGTGCTCGGCCGTGCAGGCCAGCTTCTGGGAGGAATCGCGCCGCCTCGGCACGGTGCCTGCCCACGTGCTGAACATCACGGGCGTCAGCTTCAAGGGGGACGCGAACGCGCCGGGCGACCCGCCGCCGGCGGGCAGGCTGGGGGCAGTGAGCAGCGCGCGCGACATGTACCGCTGGCTGCAGGCTTCGCGCCTGGCGCCGGCGCCGGCGGCTTACCCAAATATCTACAAGGACCACGACTACACGATCTTCGGCGCCAAGCAAAATCTGCCGCGCTCGCAGGCGGGCTACCCTACGCAGTGGCAGTGGGACCCGCCTTGTGAACCGTTTGGCGCCGCGTACAACGCCCGCACCGAATCGGCGGCGTGCCGCGGCAGCGAGAGCAGCGCCCCAGGGCCCAATGCGCTGTACCCGCGCGTGTTTGCCAGCGACAACCGCTGCAAGTTTACTCCGAACGTAGCCGTGGACACGCAGGAGGCGTACAGCTGCGTGCCCGCGCAGATCTACGCGGCCAACGCGGCCCCGCAGTGGAGTAGCGACGCGTGTGCGACCGTGGACGAGAAGACGCTGTACTGCGCGCTGGCCGACGACCGCGGCGTCTCGGCGTCCGCCGACGACGTGGCGGCCAAGTGCTTCGGCGGGTCGGCCGAAGCCTTCCGGCGGGCCCTGGTCGAGAGTTTGTGGGTGCTGCTGGACGACGAAGGGGACGGCTTCGTGGAGCCGCGGGCCCGCGAATCGGAGCTTAACGTTTACAGGCGCTACTTCTGTCAGGACGGGAGCCTGAAGGCGTCTCAGTTCTGGTTCCGGTCGGCGGGCAACAACAGCGACGTCGGCTGGCTGCGCAATGTAGAGTGCCCGTGCGCGGAGTCGACGAACGAGGGGCTCAAGGTGTGCCCCGTGAACCCCTGGGAGCGGCTGTCGGCCGACGGGCGCTTGCGCACGCACGGCCAGCTGCAGGCGTGCGTGCGCAACCGCGGGCGCAGCTACTGCTCGCCGCTGCTGGACTTCCGCTCGCTGCGCGCCGAGACGTCAACCGGCGCCGCGACCGTCGAGGACAAGTGCGACAGCGCTTTTATGAACGCGCTGGGGCACACCGATCACTACTCGGGCAGCCAGCTGTACGCGCTGCTGCTGTTCGCGCACGGCCAGATCCAGAGCATGGAGAAGGTCGGCTTCAACTGCAGCACGGCGCGCAAGTGGTGCACGCTGCCGTCCGCGGGCCAGTTCAGCACGGAGGCCAGCGAGTTGTTGGGCTGCAGGGACGTGCCGTCCGTGTGGCCCGGCCAATGCCAAGTGGACGAGTACGGGGGGGGCTCGGCACCGTTGGGGAGCCCGAAATGCAAGCAAGACTGCAGCAAGGACGGCAGTGTCGACAACGCCCAGTACCAGCTGCTCAGGGCCCTGGTTACCCAATGCTTCGGCGAAGCGACGACCGCGAGCGCCACCACCGCTGACGCCGAGGCGTCGACCGCAGCCAAAGTCAGGGCCGTCCCCGAAGCGACGTGCACGCTGAACGGCGCGCGGAGCCGGCTGCCGTCGTTCAACCGCCTGCTGCTGACGAAGGAGACGTACGACTTCCGCAAGGGCGGCACGGTGCTGGCAGACGACTGCAAGCCCATTCCCTGCAAGAGCAAGAGCGGGTACAGGTTCGAGCCGAAATGCAAGCCGAGCTTTGTCACGTCGCAGACGTCGCAGACGCTGCGCCTGACGGTCGCGAAGGCGGCGCTCGACGTGGCCGCGAACGCGGCGGCGCTAGAAAACTTCGTGGCGGAGCCGACGGGCCGGAAGGCCGGCAACAACAGCCTGACGGCCATCGCACAATCACAGGTCGACGCCATGGAGGCGCAGGTCAAGGCGCTGAACTTGTCGGCCGACATTAACGACTGGCTCGACAGCGTGCAGCAGGCGTCGCTGGCGAACCTGCAGGACAGGCTGAAAAACCTGTCGTTCGGCGTGGCGGAATACACGGCCCGCTTCGACACGCAGTCGGCCAAGATCGAGGGCCACTTCGCCGAGCTGTCGTCGCAGCTGACCAAGGTGCGCGCGCAGATCGCGCGGCTGGACGAGGGCAGCGGCCGGGCGGTGGCCGAGCTGCGGCAGCTGGCGGACGCGGTGGACGAGGCGCTGAACGTGACGGCGCGGTTGATGCAGGACTTCGCGGTCGTGATGGGCAAGTCCGCGGCCAACAGCGCCGAAGTGGCGGCGCTGGCCCGGCGCCTGCTGTACGGGCGCCAGCGCTACGTGGCGCACGTGCGCGACGTGCAGGAGGAGCTGGCGCTGACAGATGTCGGTGAGGTGCCGTTCCTGCCGACGACGCCGTACGACAACGGCACGGAGTACGGCGTGGCGCCGCGCAGGCTGGCGGGTGCCGCTGCCACGGCGCCGGCGCACGAGACGAGGCTGTGGCAGGCGACGGTTGAGAACAACATCGTGTGGGTGGTGCAGGTGCGGACGGGCTGTACCAGGCAGGCGGCGGGCTGGACCTGCAGCAGGCGCTGGACGCGTTCGGGCCCGCCAAGTGCTGGCTCGGCAGCCTGTCGGACCAGCTGCGGTGCCTGGGCTGCCGGCTGCGCGTGACGGCGCAGCGCTGTCCAACGACAGTTGCGACGCCGGACGCCGCGTCGGCGCGGTGGTTCCACAACACGACGTGGCTGCGCCTCGACCTGGCGCGGCGGCCGCTGGCGTTTAACGGTAGCGTCTGCGCCGCGCCGCCGACAATAGTACCACGCTCGGGCGTCAAGTCGAGCGCGTGGGCGGCAGCAGTTGCGCTGCCGCCGGTGGCGTCGGTCACGAGCAACTCGTGGGGGCAGCAGACGCGGCCGCCCGGGGCTGCGGTTGGCCCCGAGCACGAGACGGCCGAGGACCTGGACACGAATGCGATTGGGCTGGACCTGGCGTCGCCGGTGGAGATCCGCGTGCTGCTGACCGCGCTGTGCCAGGGCCCACTCGAGTTGCTGGGCGTCGGCGGCAACTGGAGCGGCCGGCCACTGCTAGCGGCGTCGTTCGGCCCGCACGCGGAGCAGAGCGCGGTGTACAACTACTGGAACCTGGCGGGCACGAAGGCGTCGGCGCAGCAACTGCTGCCGGAACTGGAGTCGGTGCAGCGGCTGCGCGAGCTGCTGGTGTGCGACAGCAGCGTGCGCACGTCGCGCGCGCTGGCGACGTTGTCGGGCCATAGCCCTTGGCTGGTGATCATTTGTTCCGGGACCCAATAACCGAGGTGTGGACATCTGGGGTATGTACCAACGTAACAAACGGATCCCATGGTCGGGAAGTAGTTCGCGTATACTTCCTTGGCAATCCACAGGTCCTCGTCCGTAGTAGGGGCCATTTCTTCTTCTTTGCGTTCGGGGATACAGCGTGGAGGTATCTATACGAATGGTACCGGTCGGACCTCCTTATACGTCATTTGTGGGGCCGGGCCCGCGCGTAGGGTGGCGACTGGAGTCAGGACTTCGGTTCGTCGAAGTTGATAAGGAATCTCCGGTTGCAGCACGGACGTTTGGTGTCATTGGCTGTGCTTCGAATACCGCGAGTCCGCGGGTCGGTATTCGTCTAGGGGACCGCATCCGACAATAGGGGACACGTTTGCAGCCAGGGGCGGCCCAGCGGCCCTCCGTAGTCGAACGCGTATGCCAATGGGCCGAACACTTCCTATGGGGGATGGCTCCGCTGCCTCGGATTCAGGGTCCGGGGCCGGAGCACGTGCTTCGGTCTGGAGCGGCAATCGAGGAACTGGTGATTCCCGACCATGTTTGAGGTCACGAGCAAGGTCGTCGCTTATTTGTCTTACTGGCATGCAATCTGCAATCGCAGGCGTCGTCGTTCGTAGTGCTGATGACGACGACGATGACAAAGACTGAGCTTGACAGAGCGCCAAAGGGGTGGCCGCAGATGGCGTAGTCAAAATCGGGGCAGGCGGCAACGACGATGATGATGACGATGATAATGATGATGATTCATTTATGATGATGATGATGATGATGATGATGATGCCAGATAGCTCAAGGAGCGTCTCGTATTTGAGGGCTTGTCTCGAAGTTGAGCGAGGTATTGTCGTGCCAGCGCGTCTTTCCTTTTCCAAGCTGATAACCGCCAAGGGCTAACTCCAAGCTGAGAGGCGTTCGGTGTATTTCCCACTTGAGATGAAGGCGTGTCCTTCCATCCCTGGGCCGATCCACTCATGGAAGGCGTGGCTGTCGCAGCAGTTGAAGCTGAAGACTCCTCTGGAGTTGGGGATGCCTCCAGTTTCTGTCGTTTCGAAGGAGGAGTACCCGGTCTCTTCGATTCCAAATGTCCGCCACGGGCGCGATGGGTGACGTGTTGCGTTTGCGAGGGCGTAGGATGGCTGGCTTGGCTCTCGCTGTCCTGTTCGCTCTCGTGTGCGACCAGTTCGACTGTCAGTTCGACTTCTTCTTCTTCTCCTTCCTCTTCTTCTTCTTCTTCTTCTTCTTCTTCTTCTTCTTCTTCTTCTTCTTCTTCTTCTTCTTCTTCTTCTTCTTCAGAATCTACGTCTTCGTAGGCCTCTTCGTCGTCCTTAGCTGCTTCAGCTGCTTCTTCGTCTTGCTCCTCGACCTCCTCGACCTCTTCACTGGCCTCTTCATGTTCGTCTTCATCCTCTTCTTTGCGTTCCGGCCATCCAACGTTGCCGTCGCAGGGTCTTCTCTTACGTGAAGACATGAACAGGTTGACTTGGCGACCATAGAGGTGGGCGTTTGAAGGTCGTGGGAGTTCGGAGGGAGCTGTAGTTCGTCGGAGATATACCGTTAGCGGGAATATCCGTTACCAAATTTGTCTTCAGTGGCAAATTCACGTAAACTTATTCTCGACCGGCCCTCCTTGCTAATTACCTATGTAATACCATTTTTGCTTACAAGTATACTTGAGTTGTACAATACATCTTGTCTAGACATTCTTGAATCATCTAGAATAGGCAAGGTCCCCGTCAGGACCTATGTAGGCCAGCCAATTGTAGAACGGATAGCTTAGATGGAACGGATAGGTTTCGCAGCTAGGGTGCTCAAGCAGCACAGTCTGTACCTCAAAATTAAAAGGTAACCACACTGCATAAGTGAACTGTAAACACTTGGACAATAATAACGGATTAGTAATACTGGGACGCTAGTATTGACTAGTTATTGAATATAGAGAGTGGTCAATTGCCTCACGGCATTGCCCACCCTCTGCGCTTTATAATCTTTCCGGCAAGTACCGTTGCCCGTCAGCTAGTGGGTCTTCCGGCTCGGAAGATTTACAACTCTGTCGGTTAATGAGCCTTGTTCGCGAGAAGACGGGCAAGAAGAACCTTACAAACAGCATTCCTGAGCTTGAGCAGGTCTTTGAAGACCGATATCAAACTTGGGAGTTCACGTTTAAGATGGTAGCGACCTCTGAGAGCTCACAGCTAGGAGACATAGTCAGTTTCATTGCAAAGCATCCAGAGAAAGCTGAAGAGAAATACCCATGGGATGAGTCTGCATTTAGTGTAGATGAACAGTACAGTACAGAGTCAGACACTAGTGATAGTGACTCAGCAGCTCGTACAGAACTTAAGACTCATGCAACATCATCAGACGCTGAGGCCTGTATGCCAAAAGAGAGCCAAGATGCACGAATAAGACCGAAAGAGCGAAGTAAGTCTAAGAAAGAAAGAAGATTGAGAAGACGTAGGTTAAAGGAACGCAAGGAACACGCAAAGGCCATGCGCAAGCTAAGCCTTTATGTTTCCGTTGCCTTCAAGCATCCAACACTCATAGCTTTATGCATGACTGTCTCGGATGGCAACCCTATACGCATGTTGGTGCTTGTTAAGCGCCGGTATGGGGGTGCCAACGCAGCAGGAATGATAAAGCGTATGCTTGTTTTTATTTCATCCTACCCAAGAGGGGACATTTAGTTGTGGTTGGACAGAAATAGGTATCTTGAAGAATGTATTCAGCGCGACTACAGAGGTAAAATACCCGATGAATTCTTTTCTTCTTTTCTCTTGATGAAGTTCAAGAAGCATACAGTATTCGCGGGGTTGGATACAATGGTATACCAACTCGGTCGCGAGGACCGACTGAACCACCGTGAGGTGGAGAGAGTCATTCGCCAAGTCTGGCAAAATTTTCGTCTGAATTCTGGTCCGGAATCTCGGGTAAACCTGACTAGGCAAATGACACACAAACCCAACACAACCACACTCATGCGCAGACCGGCACAAGGTACGTTTGTAGCTAAAGAGAGCGAGGGTGAGGAAGAGAAGGGTGGTTGCTACAAGTGTGGGGCAAAGGACCATTGGCGCGCGACGTGCCCAAAATTGCCTTGCACACGGTGCAAGGGCAAAAAGCACAATCGTGCTCAATGTCCTCGTGCAAACACAATGGTGTTAGCACAGGGTGAGGACAACGGGAGAGTTAGTCCGGATGACGAGAGAGTTACCGTGCTAGAAGACGTAGCTATAGATCAAGCGGATGGTCTAGAGGGAGTGGGAGAGGAAGAGCAAGGTGAAGAGGAAGACGTTGATTTGTTTGAGGGAACTGTGTTTGTTTTGCATGGTGGTGGTGGTGAGGATGTTGAGGAGAGTGATGAAGATGGTGATGCACCTGCTCCACCTCCTATCATACTATTGCCTGCCCCCACATCATCAACTCGCAACATCGAAACAAAATCTCGTACACCAGTGCAGGGAGTAGAGAGGGCGAATGTGGTGAAAACTATTTAATTGCCTTCACTGCCTACACCTATTGCTGCGGTGCCATCACTGCTCATGCATCCACCCCCACAGAGAGAGAACAAAAACAAACAAAAACCAACACCAAACCAAGACAGGATTGTCACAAAAACATTGGTAGGTAGGGAGATAGTTGCAGCTGCACCTGCACTGACCAACACTCCACGTCCACCACACCAACCAACAAAGAGAGAAAGAGAGAAGAAAATCACTCAACCAGTTCCACAAACAACCACAGCACCCAAAACAACAAACAAGGATAGACAGCCCGAGAAAATTTTGTGCAACAAGCAATGCTGCGGGAAAACTTCACGGGGTAAACCTTGCCAAGTTCGTTTAGGGGCCCATCTGTTCGGGTCACCTCAAAGAATGGCAGATAGGCTAATCTATGATGACTATTGTGGCTATCATGCGAGACAGAGTGCCTTTTTTCCGTTCATAGACTTAGAACAGAGCGCAACAGACAGGCCACCAGCAGTTGTCAATTATCCAAACGAAAAAAAGTTACGGGAAATAGCGAAAGAATTTCTCGATATGTTTGGTAATTTACGCTGTGTAGCTGAGGGAGAGGACTGGAATTATCAACCCCCTCCTTGGGTTGCTGATCCTACCTCCTCAGCTACACTAAACACACTGACTTGGAGGTTTGTAGGTGATCTCCCACAGACTGGTCGCGGCGCCCCGGGAACTTCCCAGACCGACCTAGCTTCAAGTTTTGACGCTGCGTCTCCGCGCAGAAGGTCTGCCCTCAGCGTCCCTGAGGAAGAGGAACCGGTAAGCACCCCCTCCTCCACTTCTACCATCATACCACCTTCTGTCGTTTCACCTTACAGATTAGTCTCGAGCATTGACATGCAGACAGTTGGAGAGATAGCTAGTGAGCTGAAAAGGTCAGGGGGAGTATGGGATGAGAGGAGAGTGATCGAGGTAGGAGGAACGATAGACGAATACTTGACTGATGTGATGAGAGCGATTGAGCTAGTGACTGTGACTCACAACACAAGACATACCACTAGCCCATACTCCACCCAACACGACAACAAGCATTTCACTCCAACTACACCTGACACACCCAACACACCGAACGATGATGGGACAGAGGTAAGACTAGATCCCACAGGTAGGTTTGTTGAGGTGACAGTTCCTCAGGAACTGATCACAGGTGCGTCTAGAGAGAGAATCAGTCAGTTAGACAGACAGGTAAGAGAAGTAATAACTAACCTGCAGGAAGAACTGAAAGGACAGATTCAGACTGGGATGCCTGATAGAGACTATGACCCAGACGGCTCTGATGACGTCCCTGAGCTCATGTCATCAGAGCCGTCTGAGTCCTCTGAGTCTGAAGAAGAAGAACAGAAGAAAAAGAAAAGAAAGAAGAAGAAGTTGAAGAAGAAGAAGAAGAAAGACAAGAAAAACAAATCAAAGAAGAAACAGGACTCCACCACAGTCATGGCACATAGTAAGCTAGTAAAGAGCAAGCATGTGTATCAAGATAGTGGTGCGACACAGTATGTCTGTCACGACGACACGATGATGAAAGAACTGAAGAAGATCAGTAAGGTAACATTCAGTACAGGGAATGGAACGAGAGTGATAGGAGTGGCAGGGTTGATGTGTGTAGCAAGAGTAGATGGAGAGGGGCGAATGCATAAAATTTGCAAGAGTGCCTACTATGATCCGCTCATGCCAATCAACGTTGCACCCACTGGCCCGATGGACCATTTCCATCACAGAGCAGTACTCCATCAAAATGGACAGATGTTCATCTTGAAGGGGGCACTGCCTGTGAAGGAAAAGGACATACTTGCCAGGGGGAGGCTAACTAAAGCCTTGCTATACAGATGGGATAGCCATGAGGATAGTAAGTTAGATCCTAAGTGTCGTTTCACACCTAAGGGTGCGCCTGAGAGAGAGAGGGAGGCGGGGCAACAGGGTGGGAGAACCCAAGCATAAAACCCACACCCTCAGACAATAAAGGGACAATAGTAACAGCAAAAGAGAGTAAAGTGAGTATTAACTCATCTAAACTAATAATAAAGAATGCTGTTCTGTTTGTTAAGTACCCTTCTACTGTCAAGAGAGTGAGAGTGCTGCCTGTTAGTATAGTGCATGCTATGGCGGGTCATGTAAGCTGGGAGCGGACTAAAGCTTTAGCTGACGCCGTAGGCATTAAGCTAGTAGGTAGAGATGGTAGTGTAGAGAGTGCAAAAGAAGAAAGTAGAATGTGTGAGCCATGCATGATTGCCAAAGCCAGCGTGTTGCCTCGATTTGCTTCCAATCATTTGCCGAGAGCAGAGAGAGTGGGAGAGATGCTGCATTGCGACACGCAAGGCCCGTGGAGAGTCATGTCACGGGAAGGTAGAAGGTATAAATTCACGGTTATGGACGATTTCTCGGGTTATGCTCTTGATTTCTACTTAAGACATAAAAATGAATTTATATCTTGCATACATAAAGAGATAGCGTTTATTGAGAGACAGACAGAGAGTAAAGTTAAAGTTGTAGTTTGCGACCAGGAATTCACGGCACCAAGAGAGATCAGTGAGAAGTATAGTGACATAATATGGAAAGATGCAGCCACTGCTGATAAAGATGGTAATGCGAGAGCTGAAAGAATAAACGGGCTGGCGGGGGGGCCTGCTCGCGCACTTAGGCAGAATGCTCGATTTCCTCCCAACTTCTGGGCAGAAATGGAACATACAGCCACAGTGCTATATAATATATTACCTGTTACTAAAGGACAACATAAGGGCACGTCGCCTTACCAATTACTCTTCAAACGAGCACCACCCTTGCATCAATTACGTCCAATTGGTTGCATGGGAGTGATGCACGTAGGAAAGGTAAATGGTAAAGGATCCATGCCCGGTAAGTTAGTAAAGTTAGTAGGATACGATATGCATCGCAATTTATACAGAGTTTGGGATGGACAGAAAGTCTTGTCAGGCGTTAGAAATGTCCATTTTGATCTTAGTAGGGTAGGTGAGTCGATAGAGCCTCAGGTAGCTTGGGAAGATGCAACTGAGGGGGAGATAGACCCACAGCCAGAATTTAGCGATGAATTAGACCACAGCAACACACACGGGCTCTTAGACGCCGGGATAGCCGTAGGAACTAGCCAGGCAGTCGACATAGAACCCAGTTCAACTGATAGTCCAGTTGCACCATTCCCTCACAGTCCTACCACTACACCGCACGTAGACAGGGAGGTAGAGGAAAAGGTAGAGGCCAAGCTAGAGACTGATCATGAACCTCATGAGGTTGATGCAGTCCAGGGGGAGCAAATAGATGAGCGCACGAGTATAGGGCCCTTGCCAATAGATATGAACAGCCCACACGCGCAACATGACCCCCCAACACAATATGTAGAGGGTAAGGCCCCAACCAAGGGAGTAACATGGGAACAGAGCGACAGGATAACAGAAGCGAACATAGTCAGCGGGAAGAGAGTGAGAAAGCAAGTAGATCTACACCGCACATCTACACATCATGTTACAGCGATGATTGACATGGATGATTGCATTTCACATGAAGAAGCGAGTGAGTGGATGTTTTACATACATTTGCCGCCAGACTTAGCCATAGAGGGTATGACACTCAAAGATCTACAGGCAGGGATAGATAGAGAGCTACGTTCTATAGCGGAGTTCAAGACCTACCAATGGGTAGAAGAAAGCAAGGCTAGGAAAGCCGGAGTTAAGATAGTGGGATTGACTTGGGTGCATAAGGTAAAAACTGACCAAGATGGACTTCGGTTCGTCAAGTCACGTTTATCCTAAGGGGAGACCAGTTGCAACCGGGTGTAAGTTATAATCCTGAACAGTTATACGTGCCATGCGCCAACCACAGATCAGTTTTGCTGCTTTGCAAGTTGACAGTTGGCTATGGTAGGAGACTTTTCGGGGTAGACTTTAAAAACGCATATCTTAATGCCGACATGATTGACGCCATATATTCTCGCCCACCACACGGCGCATCCATGTTAGGGAGATTAGGAAAGATATGGAAGGTCGTCAAAGCATAATACGGCGCTCCCCAGGCGGGGAAGCGGTGGTATGATATATTTTCCGGGCTTCTAAAAGAGTTAGGCTTTGTAACACTCCAATCTGACCCATGTATGTTTATGGAGAAAGGAGTGAAGATAGGGGATGGAATAGTAGGCGTCTTCCTTGTAGACGACCTCATTTTCATGGCTCCTAATAGGCAAGCTTATGACAGATTTTGCGAGAAACTTGAGATGAACTTTCCCATCAAAAGACTCGGGTTGGCAAAAGAATTCAAGGGGATGGAAATTATTCAGACGAAGTCGGAAATTATCCTAAGTCAGCAAAGTTACGCTCGGAAAGTTGTGAAATTTTACGGGTATGAACACTGCAAGCCCAGCGCAACTCCAGGTTCAAAAACTGACCCTATGCCAATGGACGCGCAAGCTAGACTTAGACAGTTCTCCATTCCACAGATAGTTGGGAGTTTACTCTTTTTGGCCAAGATGACTAGGCCGGATATTGAGGAAGCCCTCAATTCTGCAAGCGTTTCGCAGACAGTAGATGTGGGAAAGACTTATTCCAAGCTAGGGAAGATAATCCGATATCTGAAGAATGATAGAGTACTTAAGTTCAGTAAAACAGAACTTAGTGCGGGAGGGAAGGCAGGACCTATTGGACCCATGACAGTTTGGCCCGATGCCACTCACAGGGTTTGTTTAAAGACGGGTAAATCTCGTACCAGGTATGTAGTCCTAGTAGGAGGGGATCCCGTGGCTTGGCTGTCCAAACGGCAGTCGAAAGTTGCCCTTTCATCGAATGACGCTGAAATTTTCGCTGCGAACGAGGCACTGAGGGAAGCTATGGCAATTCGCAACATGCGAAGTGAATTAGGCATTCCGGAGCCCAAACCATTCGAAGTTTACGAGGATAACGCACAAACCATACTAGCCGCACAACGCGGGTTAGCCGGACCACGCACGAAACACTTGCCTTTGGAAGAACACTACCTACATGAGCTAGAACAGGAAGGCATAGCTTTATTTAGGAAGATAGGTACTAAAGGTCAGTTAGGGGATGTTTTGACTAAGTATTTGCCCAAGGATCAAGCAGACATGTTGTTGGACGTGTTCTGCCCCAAACTGGATCTAGACGCGCTTAGAAAGATGGCGCTCTCGGACGAGTAGGATAGACATAGCCTTAGTAGGGGTTTAAGCCGATAATGACCAAGTCATTGGAGTAGTGACCGGAAATGAGTCCCAACACTCAATGTCGGTATCGATTTACGTAATACGAGGGTCAACCTCGCTATTTGTTATATACCCAGCTTTCTAGGTTGTGTTTTGGCGCCTGGATCAGCCGACTCGGAAGTGGGCTGCGTCAACGACCGACTTAGTGCTTCTGGACACAAAGTCGTTAAGTAGCCTCCGGCTCTTAAGGATTTTGTATCCCAAAGCATTCTTGTAGCTTGCTAGGACTTGTCACCATGTTTATCTGTGCTTTTGGTTTGTCTTTGCCGTGCGCTACCCCTTTTTCCGTTGATAGGAACAAAAAGGTAGTAGAGCATGGGACGGGCCAAGAACACAAGACAAAGTCCGGGGGATCGAGGCCCAGAAGCAAATGCAAATGCGGGATTCGTTCGAGACCGGTTCGCGACAGTGAGCGCAAAGAAAACCGCGCGTTCGGCCGGCAATTACCCTTCGAATTATATTATTTTCATATATATTTTTCCGATAGGTACCCCTTGCCGGGGAAATGCTGCCGTTTTTATTTTTGCTAAGTCACGCATTAATATTATATCATATAAATAGTATTTTCTTTTATATCTCGATGTTCTATAACTACTGCGTTAATTTGGCATGATTATATTTCATATTGAATATTTTATATGCATTTGCCTTCATAACTTTTATTATATTATTCAATGCCACATTTTATATGTTACTATGTGATGTCTATATCTATACTTCATATATATGGACATTATGATTATCATATAAGCATTAGGGATAGATAAATCATTAAATTTCACCGTAAATCGTATTACCGGATCAACATTTACTAAGTCGACTTGTTGACTTATTATTTTTTGATTATATGTTATGTAATTCTCCGATGCATGATCATACTTCAAGTTTCAGCCGGGATGGGCTCAACTTTTACCTTTTTCAATTTGAGAGGTTAGGTGAGAGTAGTTGTTAATCGTCTTCTCGTCAGAGAGGCCTTGCTTTACCGTGGGACGCCAGCCTTGCATGTAATCTCATTGATATATGCATGCCGCGGTAAGTGGGGTAGCCACTTCTGACTCTATTTCTCAGAGAGAGTGAGGGTAAGTAATAACCTTCTTTGGGTCTGGCTTTTCACCGCCAACGTGAGTGATAGGGCATAGACATGTTAATTCATTATGATCATAAGGTCCTTGGTGCGGACTTAATAATAAACCATATTATTACTAAGCAGTCAAGGCGGATTAGTTTACGTTCTTTGAGGGGGAGCGTCGGAGATATACCGTTAGCGGGAATATCCGTTACCAAATTTGTCTTCAGTGGCAAATTCACGTAAACTTATTCTCGACCGGCCCTCCTTGCTAATTACCTATGTAATACCATTTTTGCTTACAAGTATACTTGAGTTGTACAATACATCTTGTCTAGACATTCTTGAATCATCTAGAATAGGCAAGGTCCCCGTCGGGACCTATGTAGGCCAGCCAATTGTAGAACGGATAGCTTAGATGGAACGGATAGGTTTCGTAGCTAGGGTGCTCAAGCAGCACAGTCTGTACCTCAGAATTAAAAGGTAACCACACTGCATAAGTGAACTGTAAACACTTGGACAATAATAACGGATTAGTAATACTGGGACGCTAGTATTGACTAGTTATTGAATATAGAGAGTGGTCAATTGCCTCACGGCATTGCCCACCCTCTGCGCTTTATAACCTTTTATTCCGGCAAGTACCGTTGCCCGTCAGCTAGTGGGTCTTCCGGCTCGGAAGATTTACAACTCTGTCGTAGTTTGGGACGGCAGTCGATGGTTTTCTTGAATTTGACTATCGGGTAGGACGTCTCTTTCGCCAACGTTGCAGGGCGGAAGTCGTAGCTAACCGTAGCAAGTTGTAAATCACCGACTTGAAGTGGCGTCTCGAAGAGGTGGAACTCCGTCTTGTAGCCGATTTGCTTGGAAGGCGGCTTCAGCGGTATGCGTGGGCCGGATCTCTGTTTTGATGGGAAATGTGTCGGAAAAAAAGTGATGGATACCCATCCACAGACCGACCGATCGACAGATCGACAAACAATCTAGTCGTCCAAAAAGTGACAGCGGCCCAGGGGACAGGCAGGAAGACATGCAGACGATGTAGTCATCCAGGACCAATCACCTTTGGAAATGTACACGTGGTGGCAAAAAGTGATAGTGACCCATCCGGGATTCGAACCCGGGTCTCTCGCGTGAGAAGCGAGTATCCTTACCAACTAGACAAATGGGCCTGACAATGATAGATGATCGTATATAACCAACGGAAACCTTTCCTTCAAAACTTACCAACAAATTTGTGGTGTGTAGGCAAAAAGTTTCGACCCATCCGGGATTCGAACCCGGATCTTTCGCGTGAAAGGCGAATATCCTAACCAACTAGACTAATGGGCCCTAGCGATATAAGGTTGTATATTTTGAATCTTCTGATGCCTTGCAAAACTTGTATATATTTGACCGGATCGCTTCCTTTTGTTTGTCGTTGTCGATCATTACACTTTTTTTCAATAAGCGGGCCGGTGAAGTAAAAATGTTTTGTGGCCAACGGTGGCATGCCCTGGAACTCCGCATGCCAAAATATTCGCGTCCATCCCTCCATCCTCCATCCCTCCATCCCTCCGTCCCTCCGTCCCTCCATCCCTCCATCCCTCCGTCCCTCCGTCCCTCCGTCCCTCCATCCCTCTATCCCTCCGTCCCTCCGTCCCTCCGTCCCTCCGTCCCTCCGTCCCTCCATCCCACCGTCCCTCCGTCCCTCCGTCCCTCCGTCCCTCCATCCCTCCATCCCTCCATCCATGGTTGGATCGATGGATCGATGGATGGATCGATGGATCGATGGATCGATGGACCGATGGACGGATGGATGGATGCATATGGATGGATGGATGGATGGATGGATTGATGGATGGATAGAAAAACAGAATTTCCTGGTTTGATGCAAACTTGCTTTCTCCCTCTTTTTAGGTGAATTCAAGCGAATCGCTGCAGCAATCAAAGAATATCATGCAGTTTTAAAGTTTGCAAATTCCTTTTTCCAGATATACACAGACAGACAGACAGACAAGTAGTATAGGGGCCACTTCGGGACAGTTTTTCAATACACGCCCCCGCCACACAGAGACACACACCGGCCGGCCCGCACGGGACAAAATGGCAACGGTCGTAAAAAGTGGAAACTGTTAATAAAATGATACACGTAGCCTTTCTCAACATTGAACACAGTCACAGCTGTTAATTTGCGAAAAAAAGAAATATAACGGGTTTTGCGATTTTTCTTGACTTTTTTTTGTTGAAGTTGCTGTTAGATAGAAAAATGAAATAGAATTAATCAGCCAAAACTTCAATGCGACGTGGCGTTCGTTTCTGCTTCCTTTTTTACCAACCAAAAAATCATAATTTCGTGTTTTTTGGTTCGTGAAAGTGGGGGCTGGTCTTGTTTTTGCAAATGTCTGACAGTGATGAAAATACACAAGATGGTGATCGTGTCATTATTGATTGGCACGATAGATATAAAAACCAAAACGAAACAAAAGTAAATCGTGATAAAATAGCAACTGAAAATCGCTTACAGCTTCTCCAAACAAAAAGAGATGCATTAGATAATGAAATTGCGGAATTGGAATATCGTTTGAGTGCTATAAATGAAAGATTGGAAGTAGTAATTGAAAATAAAAGAAAAAAGGAAGCTAGTAGTGCTCTAAAAAGGAAGAGAGCGGAAGAAGAAGAAAGAAGGAAGAAAGAACAAAAGCTTTTTGATACTTGGATGATAGCTAGGAGACAGCCTCTAAGTGCGAATGAGGAAATTTATGCTAGAAAAAAAATAGACTCTGGTTCTTCTTTTGATGCGCTTGCGCGTCGTCAATGGAGAGGTTGAGCTGGGCCGCGACCTCGTTGGCAAGAAGCAAGTTCATACCATCGGGAATGTGGCTCGAGATGTAGATCGTGATGGTATGAAGCGGAGACGTCGGGGTGGTCGAGACGAATAGTTCAACGCCCTCAGAGAAGAACACATCAACACCCACGGATGAGCGTGCGTCGAGGGGTGGGAGCGACACGGTTTCAAGTCCTTGGTGTGTTACCCAGTCGCGGAGGGCTACGCGTTTGCAGTTGCATGCCGAGTCTAGAACGCATGAAGTCTTACCGATGATATCTTCTTCCGGGGACGGGCGCGTATATATTCCCGCAGACGACAGTCGGAATCGTAAAGATGCGAAGTGGACGCCGGGGCTTCTGAGAAGACGAGCGCGTTGTCATGTGAAAAGCCTGGGGCTGCTTACGCGTGGCGGCCAAGAATGGTTTCCAGTTGCAATGTTTCCCCTCATCTTGACAGCGTTGCTGGCGGAGCTTGCATTGTTCAAGTGAATGCTTCGGGGTCTGGTCCGGCTTGAGGAACTGTTTATGTTCCTTGCAGTAGGAGCATGGGACTCCGGTGAAGGGTGGACGCTTCGGTGAAGTCGGGGCGGACTTGGGGGCGGCCGTAAACATCGACGATTTCTTCGAAGGGATGGCAATCGCGTTTGCACTAGTGAAGGGTGGGCTTGTCCGTCTTAGTCCGCTTCTTAGGGCGTCCACGATCCGGTGATGCAGCCGGTTGGGCCATCGACATGGCGTCAGCCTTGCGCTTCTGACGAGGAGGGCGTTTGGGATCCTTGTTTTCCTGTTGCGTCTTACGCTGTCTGTTCCTCTGGCGGGTGTCGACCTTAGCGGTTGAGTCGCGGGCGGAGGCAGAAGGCGTCGGACGAGGAGGGCGCTCGCGGCCGACGAGGGCTTCGTAACACTTTCCATGTAGGGCCAATATTCTTCCATGACGTGGAGGTCAAGGGAGTTGGTCCAGGGCAGAAGGTCAGTGAGGTCGCGAGGCCGTGCTATACGAAATACGTTAAGTACCTCGGCTGCATACCGAGTCCATCGATCACGTTCCCCAGGAGTGAGCATCCGAGACACATCACGGACTTGATTGAAGTCGGATGTCTGGTAGGCGGCTGCATGGGCCGTTTCGTAGCTGGTGATGCAGCGATTTACATACCCTGCGAGGCTTTCCTTCTTGAAGCGTCGAAGTTTGAGGGCTTGCATAGCTGGTCGCCTCGTGTCTCTCTTGTCCAGACGTCCCTTGAACAACTCCATGAAATACTCCATGAGCATGTACGGGATGATGCACCAAACGCGGGTGCGTTCATCCGTAGCACGAATATAGCGGGCCCAGTATGCGTCCATGAGGGCCATTGCAGTCTTATCTCCCCACTTGTGCACCGTGTCGATGATACGGTTGCGCATTGACAAATTATTCACCTGCAAATTGAATGCAAGCTCGCGGGCTTGGTCTGCGACGTTACTGGTCGGCGCGGTTGTCGGACGAGTCATCACGAAGAGCGATCGAACTCGAGTCATCATGTGCAATGTGCGGGGTGGTACACCTGCAAGGGTCGCCGATCGCAGGATCCTTCCTGTCGTCGATGATGAGGGATACTCGTTGCCTGTAGATGGCGGGGGTGGTGTGGCCGTCGCCCGAGGGCCACTCGCCGTCGAGGGGGCAGGGGTCTGGGCCACAGTCGCCGCCTCAGACGATGGATCAGCTGACGAACCTGAAGACGAGCTTGATGTTGAGCTCAAGGATGAGCTTGTTGACGAGCTCGCGGGTGCCGGAGTCACAGCTGTTGCATTACCAGTTGATGTTGTCATAGGGGCCCCACCTTGGTCCTCCACGGAGGGGTTCGTACCACCAGCGAGTAGGGTCGGTAAGCTTCTTCCTCAACGGAGAAAAGAGGCTCAACGTGACTTGACTGCCTTGCAGTGTTGTACTCAGCGTGATGCGAGGCGTTGTGCGTGCCGGTGTCGATGCAGTAGGGGTTGAACCTGACGAATCAGTCGGGGTTGCCGTCTGCGTGACCAGGGTCGGCCTGAGTCCGAGGGGGCCAATTATCGGTCGAAATGGCGACGCGAAAGCTGGATCAGACATGGACAGTGCACGATTGACCAATGGGGCAGGTGGGCGTGATGCCAAGATGGATGCCAGCGATGGATGCGGGTTACGCCTGGGCAGGGGTGTCGCTCCACTTGCTAGACTTCCAGGACGGGCGAACGGATCGACAGGGGTGCTTGAAGGTACCCTACTGATGGGGAGCAGTGTTGTTGCACCTACGGGCATCGCAACTGGGGTAAAGGCCAACGGTGGAGTGACTACAGGGGCCGATGTTGCAGCAGGTGATGGTGCAGCTGGAGCAGTGGGGCTCGTTGACGGGTGAGTAAGCGGCATAGGTCCCAAAGGAATACTTCCCAGGGCTGCTGCTGGAGTCGTACCAATCAAGGATAACGGGGGCACGGTAACAGGAGTGCTTGCAGGAGTTGGAAGTACCAATCCAGGAAGCGACCCAGGTGCTCCAGGCAACAAAGTTGAAACAGGTAAATGATTAACAAATACCTCGAGCGGGATGAAGGTACCCAATTGATTCCAAAGAGCTTCGTGCTGAGCTGCAGAGCCTGTAAGTCCCAGATACTCCTGATAGATGTCATGGGCTGTCACATTGGGGTTACACATCAGCTTGAGGGATGGTGTCGGTACCAATGGTAGGTGAAGCAAATTCATTTGCTTATCTTTTACTGCTTTGAGTAAAATGTTCCTGTATTCAAATTGGTGAATAAATCCTCTCGAAACTGTGTCGACTGCGTCCAAGAGAGGTCCGTAGTGAGAGGAGTAAACTTACCTTCCTCCACTTCCTTCAGGAACTTCTTTTCAGAAGGCAGAAGACCATGGTAGACGCCCAGGATGGTAAAAGGGTCCAAGCATTTCCTCTTGTGCTCCCGAAGGCGCGACAGGGGATCGTCGTGGCGCGTGTTGGCGAACATTCCACGTTACCAGGGGTAGGCCAGACAGTGTGGGTACACTTGTAGAGCACGATGAGCAGCGAAGAGGATGATCTTGCTGGGTGATAGGGGGGTGACCCTAACACAAACAAAACCAGACACATACTGTGTTGGTTGACTGCATAGAGTGTAGGAGAACAGAGAGACGACACAGAAATGCAAGGACAGGTGAACGATCTGTCTCACATATGTGTTTGTTGCTGACCTCTGATCTCCCACGTTCGTTGAGTAGTACCTTCCTTGTAGGAGGTGCTTTCAAATCGATCTGTCGACAGAGCACACAAAACTCGTGTGTGCAGTTTCCACTTGAAAGGAAAAATCGAATTGTGAGTTTGGATACAACCCCAAGGGATAAATACACAACGAACTCTTATTAAAAGACTCTATGGCTGCAAACAGCCCTAACTCCAAAGAGTAGGTGAAATACCAGTAAATAGCTGAGATGTCACTTCGTTTATTTACGTAGATTTTTACTAGTTTGCAGACTTGGTTTGCAAAGAACGATCTTGGTTGAACGTAGATTGTAAGTAGTTGTTGGACGACACTTGAAGATGAATGTACAATGCACTTGAAGGAAGGCTTCAAGTTCAACTTATTGGTGTTCAAGTGGAAATCCGAGATTTTCATTTGGGAAATCTCTCTAAGTCATTGATGTGAAAACCTAAATTGTGAGGCAAAATGATTTTTCGGTTCTCTTGACTGTGTTCCCCAGAATTCACCGTAAATTGTGGTTTTCGGGAAATCGTGGAAAAAAGGCAATGGTGAAGGGGAAAATGGCAATTGCTGTAAAACCTTTGATTAAATCGTTTGAAGTCATTCCTGGACGAAATCAAAAGCTAGTTAGTGAAGTCGAAACGTCGTGCAGAGGAGAATCTAACGGATTGGTCAAAAACAGTAAAATGTCAACGGTAGTGGTTTTGGCTGGTCGTTAAAGTGCTCAGTCTGATAGTAACTTGATTATGCTATGCCTGTCACTCATTATATATTTACCTTACCATCACTCATAACATAGGATAAGGTGTGAGTAGGCGGGGGCCATAATCTTCTTCTTGTCGATTAGGCCTGGCTTGACTGGGGGGCGCTGCCATGTGTGTAATCTAACAGTAAGCTGACTCTAGTACACACTTGCACCAGCAAGTCGGGTAGCCACCGTCGACATTATCTCTTGGAGAGAGTGAGGGTAAGAGTTTTAAGAATATGTTTTGAGTATGTGCTTTTATAACTTTCACAGAATAGCTATTAATAATAGGACCTGCAGTTAATTTAATAATTAACTTTGCTCCAGAGGGAGTGTTAGATCTATTAATATATTAATTAGGTTAGACAGTACGGGCCGGCATATGTAATGCGTGTCGTAAGACTCATTACTTGTGTCCGGCCTAACCCGTACCCGCTCTTTGTCTTGGCACTTTCTTCTAATAAAGTTCAAACTGCAGACGATAATATTAACTACTTAACTTTGACTCCGGATTATTAAGGTAGTCTAACAAGTTTTTACCTGCTAATCGGGTGATGTCCACACCCCCTCCCGGTTTTATGACGGAACTCCGTTTCCGACATAACTTGATACTCTTTCAACTGATTTCTTTTCTGACTAATATTAATATCTGTTTAGAGTTATGTATGAAGATACATCAACCACGGATTAACAGTTATTATTAATTATATAAAACAACAATGATATTAATCACGGTAGCAATTGCGGAGGCAATAGTCCGTTGGTATATCAAGAGATAGAAAAAGAGAAAAAATGAAATGTTATTAATATCACAAAAACTTGAAAAACATTATTACAACAGTGCATAAGACGGTAAAAGATTTCTGACCTCGGATGCAGCGATGCTAAACTTAAAGGCAGGACTTGTGACTCAGCATCTTTACTGTCTTACCGTACCAGTCGCTAACCTCGGATTACCGCTGATGACGTGAAGTCTTTAGAACTGCAGGCTGCCACAGCCTCAGCGTCGTGATCTCAGGCTTGGTTAAGTAATTAGGATTTTTTCAATTACATCTGTACACTTATAAAAGAAACTAGGTAACGGTAATGATAGTTTATATCATGTTTACAGAGCCTCTGTGTCGTACTTCTGTCATAGAATCGAGATCGATGCAACTACAATCACAATCTGGTACCGGGCAGACTCTGTGTGTCTTGAACCATTCTAACAGGTGCTTCGTATGACCCACATGTCGGCATCGTTGACACCACGTCACCCTACATGCACCAAAGGAATTGAAGACTTGCAAAACGAAAGAAATCTAAACCAGTCAGCAAAGTTGTGCCTCGAAGCCGTGCTGAAAGCGCCTAAAACACAAACGAGGTATCTTTTTGCAACAAAAGCAAAGCAAAAGTTTGGCAAAAAATGGAGAAGGAGGAGAAGGAGGAGGAGGAGAAGAAGAAGAAGAAGAAGCAGCAGCAGCAGCAGCAGCAGCAGAAGAAGAAGAAGAAGAAGAAGAAGGAGGAGGAGGAGGAAATCAGACTTTCTTCGCGTGGCTGACGTGACTTCTGCTTATTTTCAACCGGAGGAGCTGCACAGTCCAGGGTAACCTGCGCAGACAGAGCGACAACCAGATCTGTGGAACCCCCCCCCCCCCCCCCCCCCCCCCCCCCGAAAGAGGCATGTGACCAAACAAAGAGAGCACCGCGGCAGACTCTTATGACAGCTAGGGCACGCACTGACGCGAGTGTGAGCTTGACTGCTTGCGGCTATGCCTGAACCAAAACCAGAGCCACAGTTTTACATAACCTAGGCGGAACAAGAGATGTAACATTATGAAGAACCAAGAAATCGCAGACTAACAACGCTTACCTGTGGCAGAGCGGCGTGGTTTACGCTGTGGAGGCTTCTCTGCTGCTTTCTTCTTCTCTTTCGTCATTTCGACCAGCCCGAGAGAATGCCCACAATAGTTACATCGCGGCGACACATGAGGCTTGATTGCGCTCGCCCAGGGAGGGGCAGAAGAAATTGAACCCAGTTCATTCGTGATCCCGCCCCGTTGCGTGCGATTCTGAACAAAAGGCGTAGCAGTGTAGAAAGCATAGCAGTATGGATACACCTGAGGAGGAAGGGGCCTGGCAGACTTGGAATCTTCTAACATCTTTCTTGAAACTCCTTGTCTCTGGAACAGCACCGCTCGAGCCACATCAAAGCGGGCCCGCAGTGTCCATAGACCCCATTGGTTCAAGAGCCTGCGATATGTGTCAATCCAAGAAAGCAGGCGAGGGTCCTGCGCAGGAGCTTGGTGCACCAAGCAGTAGCAGGCGAGCAGCGCCACCGTCTGCACATCTGCTGTACGATCGAGGTACGCTTGTAACAGAGGTATAGCGGCCGGGCCTAGGCCTACAGGACAGCGTGAGACTTTGCACAAGGCAAGAAAACATTTTACCAGTCAATACTAGCCCATCCAAAGTCCCGGTATCGCTATGTAGTTGTGCACATTTTCGCACGTAACGCGCCAGCTCTCGGTCAGGCAGGAAACGACACGCAAACGCCATTCGGTCTCGCAGTTGGACACGCTTGCGAAACAGAATCCGTTTGATTGTATTTGTGTCTGAAGAAGGACATATGTATACTAAGCGATTTGTGCAAAGGAAATGAAAATACCACTAGCGAGGAAGTCAAAAGTGACGCGTAGGTAGGGCCGATGGAGCACATGCTTGAGGTTCGCTTGACAGGTCTGTTCCCAGAGGGAAACATGACCTGCGGAATGTGCCTGTGTGGAGATTGCGCCGTTAGAGTATCCCGATAGAGCCAAGGCCAGCAGTCCTATCAAGAAAGACATGATTCTGCACTGAAGTTGCCAAGGCCAAACCGTAACGGGCAGCGGTATCCACTTCTCCCTTGGCGGCAGCTGTGGTAGCTCCCTAATACGATTTTACTCGGATTAAAAAAAAAAAAAAAAAAAAAAAAAAAAAAAAAAAAAAAAAAACACGCGTGGCTTCTTCTGCAGACCTGACTCAATGCTTGTATTGCTCTCTGCAGCTTCAAATGAGCCAAAGCCAAAGCGCAAGCACGCTCGTGCGCGCCTCGGTGCTCGAGCGTCACCAGGCGGTTTTCCAGATTGACTTCCTCCACCATTTCCGGCTCTATCACGGTGCGGTGGCCGGTTGTTCCGGGCTGCACGCTTATTGTGTTGGCCCACTTACAGAGCTGCAAAGCTTCACCTCGTGCGTGTGAATAGTAGACGGTAAGATGTGCAAGGCTGGGATCCTGAGAACGCAAGAGGTAAGTACCGCTGGACTCGGTCTTGTTCTTCAGTAACAGAAAGCCAGTCTTATCTGCAGGCGCTTCTGCGTCTGTCTCCACGTCGTCGTCGCTGCTGGAATCATTTGTGGCCTCTGACACGCTACCTTCAGCTGTGTGTTGAGAAGCTGTGTTGCTCCTTCCTCGGCTACTATTCGAAAATCCCCTTGCGGGGCTATCCGCAACGTTATTTCTTTCCGCTCTGACACGCTCATGGGAGGGATTTGATGTGCTGATAGGCTTGTTCATCGAAGAGTTTACAGTCGAAGGTGTAGGCGATGAGTTCCAATCTTTACCAAGTAGAATTTCCCCCAGGCCAAGATAGAGCTGGCGCGCATTGGCTTCAGGGAAGTCTAGATTCGGGCCTCCCTCCTGCTCGATGTGAACAGCAGCACTACCTTCCACGTCGGCGCAGCGCTCCTGCCAGCCGCTGACCCAATCCCAGATGCGCGCCAAGGCAGCCTGGCCTTCGTGGCGTGCAATCTTGGCGTTGCGCCGAGGCGATAATGAGAAGTGGGGCGCCAGGCGGTGCATGATATGGCTGATGTCGGAACTGGTTTGGTCTTCAGCTGTGGAGGGCAGAAGCTGCCCAGCCGAATGCCACGAAGGCTGTGGGGAAGACTTTCCCTCCAAGCGGTCCTTTTCGACTCCGTTGCGTGTAGGCAGCTGTTCTAAAATGAGAGATGGGTGCACCCCGAGAAACATTTGCGTGTCTATCCCGAAACTGAGACTGCCTGCCGGAGAAAAACTCACAGGTGCATGACTACGAACAGTTAGTACCTAATGAACAGAGATAGAAACGGAGATGCATGCAATTGCCGCTGTGTCAATGCTGGGTTACTTGCAAAGACGCTCTGCCACAGATAACAGCGATCCGTCCGGGCTTGGAGGGATGCCAGCTGAAGTCGTTAACTATCCCCTGACAACCAACGCGAATGCTGGGCAAGTTCTTGAACTTGGAAGGGCTCTCCGTAGGCTCCACTGATGAAGCACGCGGCTGATCAACGTTCTTGACAGCACTCCACTGCTCCGCCACAGCACCACTCACATCCCACAAGCGTAGACTGTCCTCTTCGACTGATAGCGTAGCGAGTAGGCTGGGGCGCGTGCGACACCATCGAATATCCAGGAGAAGCTTGGACGCCAAAGGGCCTCCCACTCCTCTGGTTGCCCTTCCTCCAACGCCCGTTGGGACCTTCACCGTGGCGATAGGTTCTCTTTCTGCACGACGAATGTCCCAGATTCGAACAGTTCCCTGCGGTGCGAATGTAGCTAAATTTTGAGGACGCAAAGGATCAAACTTCACACCATAAACAGCTTTTGGGTGTGCAGCCAAAGCCAAGGGTTTTGCATGGCCTCGAAGGTCGTACATTCGCAACCACTTGAACGCAGTCCCCACAGCTGTACAGAGAAGGAAACAACTGAAATGAAGGTCAAACAGATGAAGATTTACCAAGGCAGTTGGCATCATTGGGGAGCCATTCCAGGGCCACCACTCCTTCAGGACCGCAAAGTTGGAAAAGAGACTTGTCGACAACCTCAGTCGTGTGGTGGTGTTCAAAGGAGCTTCGGCTGAGAGCAGTAATATCCTCACTACTTCCAACGAAACTGCTATGAGCCTCGGCGACACGGGCTGCGTTTGCACGGCGCAATACCCTTCCTTTTTGGTGCAAATCAAATATTAGAGCGCCACCATCTTGACGAGCACGATCCAGACCGACTGCCAACTTTGTTGGTGCGACAGGGTTGAAGGCAACAGCATTACACGGTC
>WBZZ01004207.1:0-7500 GCA_019918135.1 Paulinella micropora | reverse complement strand
CATGGTCTTCTGCCTTCTGAAAAGAAGTTTCTGAAGGAAGTGGAGGAAGGTTAGTTTACTCCTCTCACTACGGACCTCTCTTGGACGCAGTCAACGCAGTTTAAAGAGGATTTATTCACCAATTACTCTGGCGAATACAGGAACGTTCTACTCAAGGCAATCAAGGACAAGGAAACAAATTTGCTTCATCTACCATTGGTACCGACACCATCCCTCACGCTGATGCAATCCCAACGTGATGGCCCACGACATCTACCAGGAGTATTTGGGACCTACAGGCTCTGCAGCTCAACAAGAGGCTCTCTGGAACCAATTGGGTACTCTCATCCCTCTTGAGGTATATGTTAATCATTTACCTATTTCGACTTCGATGCCTGGAACACCTGGATCACTTCATGATTGGTACTTCCAGCCCTGCAAGCACCCCAGTTACCGTGCCTCCATCGACCCTGATTGGTTTGACGCCAGCAATAGCCCTGGGAAGTATTCCTCCGGGATCTACACCGCTGACTCACCCATCAACGGGCCCCACTGCGCCTACTGCACTATCAACGGCTGCGACATCGCCCCCCGTAGCTACCCCATCGATGGCCTTTACTCCAGTTACGATGCCCGCAGGCGCAACAGCATTAGCCCCCATTGGTAGGGTACCTACTATCACCCCTGTTGGTCTGTTTGCACACCCTGGAAGTCTAGCAAGTGGAGCGACACCCCTGCCACAGCGTGTACCGCATCCATCGCTGGCATCCATCGTGGCATCTCGCCCACCTGCCCCATTGGTCAATCGAGCACTGTTCATGACCGGCTCAGCTCTCACGTCACTATTTCGACCGATAATTGGCTCTTTTGGACCCAGACCGGCTTTGGCTCCATTGACAGCAACTCCGACTGATTCATCAGGTTCAACCCTCGCTACATCGACGCCGGCACGCCCAACGCCTCGCATTACGCTGGGTACATCACTGCAAGGCAGCAGGATCACGTTGAGCCCTCTCTTCTCCATTACGGAAGAAGCTTCCCGGACTCAGCCCGCTGGTGGTACGATCCCCTCCGTGGACCAAGGTGGAGCCCCTGTGACTGCAACAACCGGTAATGCAACAGTGGCGACTCCGGCTCCCGCGAGCTCGTCATCAAGCTCATCTTCAAGCCCGGCATCGAGCTCAACATCGAGCTTGCCTGCAGGTTCGTCTCCTGATCCATCGTCTGGTACGACGATTGCGATTCAGCCTACGGCCCCTTCGACGGAGAATGGCCCTCCGGGGACGACTACACACCATTTACGCTATCCTCAGGCAACGAATCCTCGTCAGCATCGTCGACAGCAAGAGTCCTGCGATCGGCCACCTTTGCAGGTATTCCACCCCGCACGCTGCACATGATGCCCGAGTCCGATCTCTCTTCGTGTTGACTCGCCCGCCCACCGCGCCGGGACATGACGTTGCTACTCAAGCCCGCGAACTTGCATTCAACCTACAGTTGAACAACTTGTCAATGCTGTTGGCATGCAACCGCATCATCGATACGGTGAACAAGTGGGGAGACAAGACTGCAATGGCCCTCGACGCATACTGGACTCGGTACATTCGTGTCACTGACGAACGCACCCGCGTCTGGAGCATCATCCCGTACATGCTCATGTAATATTTCATGGAGCTGTTCAGGGGACGACTGGACAAGGGAGACACGAAGCGACCAGCTCTGCAAGCCCTCAAACTTCGACGCTTCAAGAAGGAAAGCCTCTCAGGATATGTAAATCGTTGCATCACAAGCTACGAGACGGCCCATGCAGCTGGCTACCAGACAGCCGACTTCAATCAAGTCCGCGATGTGTCTCGCATGCTTACGCCCATGGAACGAGAGCGATGGACCCTATACGCCACCGAGATATTTAACGCAATAGGTGTTGCATGGCCCCGCGATCTCACTGACCTTCTGCCCTGGACCAACTCCTTCGATGTCCATTATGGAAGAGTATTGGCCCTGGAGGGAAAGTACTACGAAGCCCTCGTTGGCCGCCACATACAAGCGACTACTGGAGCGCCCTCCTCGTCCCGACGCCTTCCACCTTCTCCCGTGATTCAACCGTCAAGGTCGACACTCGTCAGAAGAAACCGCGTAGGACGCAGCAGGAAAACAAGGAGAACAAACGCCCTCCTCGTCAGAAGCGCAAGGCTGACGCCATGTCGATGGCTCAACCGGCTGCATCACCGGATCGTGGACGCCCCAACAAGCCGACTAAGACGGACAAACCAGCCCCGACTACGAAGAAGACGGCAACACGCCAACCCTTCACCAAGGCGAGTGCAATTGCCATCCCTTCGAAGAAATCGTCGATGGTTACGGCCGCCACCAAGTCCGCCCCGACCTCGCCAAAGCGTCCACCCTTCACCGGGATTCCATGCGCCTACTGCAAGGAACATAACCAGTTCCTTAAGCCGAATCAGACCCCGAAGCACTCGCTTGAACAATGCAAGCTGCGACAACAGCATTGTCAGGACGAAGGCAAGCCTTGCAACTGGAAGCCATCCTCGGCCGCCACGCGGAAGCAGCCACGGGCTTTCCACATGACGACGCGCGCGGCGTCTCAGAAGTCACGACGTCTACTCCGCATTTCTACGACCCCGACCGTCGTCTGCGGGAATATATACGTGCGCAAATCGTTGCGCCCGTCCCCGGAAGAAGACATTATCGGTAAGACTACGTGCGTTCTAGACTCGGCCTGCAACTGCAAAGGCGTAGCCCTCCTCGACTGGGTAATACACCAAGGACTTGAGATCGTTTCGCTCCCACCCGTCGACGCACGCTCATCTGTGGGTGTTGAAGCCACTCTTTCTGAAGGCATTGAACTTTTCGTCTCGGCCACACCGACGTCTCCGCTTCATGCCATCACGATATGTATCTCGAGCCACCTTCCCGAAGGTATGAACCTGCTTCTTGCCAACGAGGTCTCGGCCCAGCTCAACCTCTCCATTGACGACGCGCAAGCGATTCGGCCCACGGACTACATGCCCCTGAAGCCGCCTTCCAAGCAAATCGTCTACGAGACGGAGTTCCATCTCTTCGAGACGCCACTTCAAGTCGGTGATTTACAACTTGCTACGGTTAGCTACGACTTTCGCCCTACAACGTTGGCGAAAGAGACGTCCTACCCGATAGTTAAATAAAAAAAATCATCGACCGCCGTCCCAAACTGCAGCTCCCTTTGAACTCCCACGACCTTCTGTCTACTTCGAACGCCCACCTCTATGGCCGCCAAGTCAACTTGTTCATGTCTTCACGTAAAAGAAGACCTTGCGACGGCAACGTTGGATGGCCGGTTCGCAATGAAGAAGAGGATGAAGACGAAGACGAAGTTGAAGAGGCCAGCGAAGAGGTCGAGGAGGTCGAGGAGCAGGACGAGGAAGCAGTTGAAGCAGCTGAGGACGATGAAGAAGCCTACGAGGACATAGATTCTGTAGAAGAAAGCGAAGAAGAAGTTGAACTGAATGTCGAAGTGGTTGAAAAAGAGAGCGAACAGGACAGCGAGAGCGAAGCCAGCCATCCTACGCCCTCGCAAACTCAACACATCACCCATCGCGCCCGAGGCAGAAATTTGGAATCGAAGAGACCGGGTACTCCTCCTTCCAAACGACAGAAACTGGAGGCATCCCCAACTCCAGAGGAGTCTCCAGCTTCAGCTGCTGCGACAGCCACGCCTTCCACGAGTGGATCGGCCCAGGGATGGAAAGACACGCCTTCATCTCAAGTGGGAAATACACCGAACGCCTCTCAGATTGGAGTTAGCACTTGGCGTCTATCAGCTTGGAAAAGGGAAGACGCATTGGCACGACAATACCTCGCTCAACTTCGAGGCAAGCCTTCGAATACGAGACGCTCCTTGAGCTATCGGGCATCACCATCATCATCATCATCATCATCGTCATCATCATCGTTAGTGCCGCCTGCCCGACTTTGACTACGCCATCTACGGCCGCCTCTTTGGCGCTCCCTCAAACTCAGTCTTCGTCATCATCGTCGTCATCAGCACTACGAGTGGCGGCGCCCGCGATTGCAGATTGTATGCCGGCAAGACCAATAAGCGACGGCCTTGCTCGTGACCTCAAACAGGGTCAGGAATCACCAGTCCCTCGATTGCCGCTCCAGACCGAAGCACGTGCTCCGGCCCCGGACCCCGAACCCGAGGCAGGCGAGGCAGCCGAGCCATCCCACATAGGAAGTGTTCGGCCCATTGGCATAAGAATCCGACTACGGAGTGTCACTACTGGTGGTAGGCCGTCCCGGCTTGCAAATGTGTCCCCCAATGTCGGACGCGGCCCCCTACACGAATACCCAAGCCGCAGACTCGCGGGATTCGAGGCACCGCCAATGACACCAAACGCCCGTCGTGCAATCGGAGATCCCTTTCAACTTCGACGAGCTGAAGTCCTGACTCCAGTCCCCACTTTAGGCGCGGGTCAGAACCCACAACAGACGTATAAGGAGGTCCGACCGGTACCAATTGTATGGATACCTCCAAGGTTTATCCCCGAACGCAAAGGAGAGGAAAAGGCCTCGGCTTCGGACGAGGACTTGTGGATCGTCAAGGAAGTATACGCGAACTACTTCCCGACCATGGGATTTCGTGGGCACATACCCCAGATGCCCACACCTCGGTTATTGGATCCCGGAACAAATGATCACTAGCCAAGGACTATGGCCCGACAACATCATTCCAGAAAGACGCGACGGTTGGGACTACCCTCGAGTGGAACGATCGTTGCTGCGCACGGCAGAAAACGCCCGTGGGACCTACCAAATCCCACCACCAGAAAATGACATCCAGTGGAGATGTGCGGAGCAGATGGTCTTCCCGTACACAGACCACTACAACTTTATCGCACACCCGCTCCTGGCGCGAACTTTCCTCCCATGGACTGCATCACCGAACCCGGCTTCGAGCTCATCCTCGAGTTCGTCCATGAGCGCCTCGTCAAGCTCATCTAATCAGCAAGCTCATCATCGAGCACAACTTCGAGCACAACTTCGAGCACAACTTCGAGTTGGTCCTCGAGCTCGACATCGAGCTCGTCGTCCACTACGGCGCCTCCACGCACCCGGAAAAGTCAGATCTACTTACGTACGGACCCTCGCCAGATGTATGGGAACACCCCTTGGGGTGGACCTGATATCGAATTTGGTGATGCCACGTACGGCCTCAGTCGTGACAAACCTACGCTCCTCATGCAACGCTACTGGCCTCCTCGCAACATACCTCGTGAGATGGACCATTCGACATTCTCCGACTTCACGTTGGGAATGGGTCTTATCGACAACGGCACGACTGCAAGACACGGCGTCGTCAACACGGAAGCCCTCTGCCTAGTCAGAGTTAAACGCGTACGCCAACGCCTCCTTCAGGAAGAAACAGTGGTCCAGGAGGTGCTTACAAAGGAGGACGTGGAAAAGATCCTCAACCATCCGAAAGGCGCAAGCACGATGCATGGATTTTTGAAATCCCCTTTGAAGGCCACCATCTTCCACTTTGGCCCGGCACATGGACGAAGTACTGCGCAACTCCTGTGTACAGCCCTCGTTGGCCGCCAAGTGGAGCCTACCGGAAACGTGGACTATTTCCACACCGGTATGGTGTATCACCCGGAGCGACCTTGGGGATACAAAGCGTCATCGTACTTAGGACTCATTGTCGGTAACACCCCGAGAACAGCACCCCGAAACACCATTATGGACGCGCTTTCTGAAGGTGAGTTGCTTTTCCCGTGGAGTTGCATGGAAACTCCGTCCACAGGCCAATACACCATGGCTCCGGGATTCGGCACCTCATTCTACCAACGCTACTCGTTCAAGTTACCAACACGAGAACGCTGTTTCGCACTTCAGCACTACTTCCACCGACTCCCTTGCATTGATCCCATATGGCTGAAGATCACTGCGACGGACTCTTACTACGACATCCAAAATGTATTAGTGCGCGAACGCAGCTACCTCTGCACGGTCGACCTCCCGCGGAACTATTTCAACCATAGTTCCCTGTCCATCTACTACAATATCCTCCAACACAATTGGCAGGGATTAACGCGAGGAATAACAGTCAAGGAAGGTACATGGTCACTAGGAGGCCGAAACAGCACAAACCTTACCAACTACCTTCAACAGTGCCCAAACTGGATCGATCCACAGAATCCAGACGCCTCCCACTTAAAATGGCCCACAATATTTTACTGGAAGCGATACGAAAACGTGGAGTGGATTATAGCTCAAATCGCTATTTATCTTATCGCCAGCCAGACCGGCAAGCGCTTCAGCCGCAAAATCTACGTGTATGTGTGCCACAGGGAAGGGCGAGGATGGGGCCTTTCTCATTTTTTTCTAATGTAATTACAATAAATATGCTATTTCAATAATTCAGAAAGTTTTGTATTGTATTGTACAATATATGTACAATACAATACTAATAGGTTACATAGCGTTATTAATACTAGGAGTTCGACGAGGAAGGAAACATACAATATTGTAGTATTATTATTGTATTGTATTAATATTGTGCAATATTGTATTGTATTGTATTGTATTGTACAATGATAGTACAATACAATATTAATACAATAATATTGTGTATTTATTGTAATAAAAAGTCATGGGACGGTTTTATTGTATTAATACAATATTGCAATACAAATAAAGGGACAAAAAAGCAGTTAGGGGATGGAATTTAGGCAGGGTAGAAGCGTACTGGGTTGAGAAAGGATGTCCTATGGTGAGACTGATTATGTATGGCACATCTGATGCAAACACCCTCACCAGCACTTATGCGCCCGCCAAGCGACTAGGTAAGGCAGGTACTTCAAGCGAACGTTGGAAATTTGAGCTGGGTGTTGCAAATGAAAAAAAAGCAGTGAGGGAAAATTACATGTGGGAGGAGTGCAAAACCTTTGACATCAACCTTACGCAATCCGGTAAAATTCCCACGAAGTCGCTAAGGCTTATCCAACAACATCTCGTCACTCTAGAAATTCCCGTACTGCAGCAAGTGGAGCAACGCGGTTAGAAAGATAGGTCTGAGTGTGTGTGGGTGGGTGGGGGGGGGGGGGATCTCGATAATCTAGAAATTCCCGTACTGCAGGAAGTGGAGGAACACAGGAAAGGAGAGGGAGAGAGAGAGAGAGAGAGAACTGCAGGAAGTGGAGGAACACAGTTAGGAGAGAGCGAGAGAGAGAGAGAGTTCATTGAGGGGGGGGGGGGGGAGTGTGTGTATGCGTAACATGAAGAAGGGATAGGGGAAAACAGTGAGGGAGAGAAGTGAGACAGGGAGGGATGAAGAAAGAAGCTATATACAGTGAGGGAGAGAAGTGAGATAGGGAGAGGAGAAGGGTTGAATTAGAGTAGCTATATAGCCGAACTCCACAGGAGACGTAGGGTAGCACTCTTTCAGGCCGTAGCTTTATTGCTTTAGTAAGTAATAATGGGGGGTGAACAGAAAAAGGGAGGTAGAGCAGGAGAGAC